>BPLR01008643.1:0-41968 GCA_021605095.1 Caerostris extrusa | reverse complement strand
TAAACCATGTTAATACTAAAATATGGTTGGCCATTATTTAACTATGCGAAGTATCGCTCCTATTAGAAGATGAAATTTGAAATTCAAGACTCCGGAATGTTCACTGAAAACAAAATTTAAAAATGTGGGTGAAAAGTACAATGTTTTTTTTACCGCATTTATCTCTCATCAAAGCTACATTTTGCTACATATTTTCAAATTCAGCAATAAATGTTGCATATTAATACCAAATGCTTATAAGCCTTCTCTTAACTGTAATTCTCCTTGTAAAATGAAAATATTTTTTTAATAATTATTTTAGAATTTTTTTGACTTAGTCGTAAAAATAAATCAAACCCTAAAAGAGAAAGACATATTTCGAGCTCTTTTAATAAGGAAATCTGAATACGTTGAGGAACTTTTTCAGAAATGGATTCAATATCGTTGCTTTCAGTATCAAGAATTTTCTGTGTTCGAGGGAATCAAACACTGAATTTCGTTAATGTTCTGCAAAATTCTGTCAGTTGTGACAAATATGCAATACTTTTGTGTGAAATCTTACATGGTAGGAAAACTAACATATTTCCTTTTAGAAAAGAGTTCTTTCAGATGGGATTTTTTTATGTTTTTCTCACGCATCTGCTGTGTTATAACCAGCCTATTAGATCAAAATGAGTTAAATTTCTAAGAGGAACATTTTGACAAAAGATCCTTTTATGGGATGTCATTTGTGGTTTCTTTCTTACTTTCAAAAGGTAACGGTTTAAAAAAAAGTTACAAAACCGTTTCTTCTATACTTCCACCCTATCTTCCATTCCTTATTTTACAGTGTATTTCGCTTACATTCTTTATTATTCTCGAGAGTGTACCCAATGAAAATAAACGTTTTATAATAGTATTTAATTCACACTTACATTAGGATTAATTGGACACAAAGTGCACAAAAATTCTTCATGATAAACTCCCTGTGTACTTATGAATCATTATAATTTTCTCAATAAAATTCATCTTGACCTATAGCTCGACATTATGGAGAAGAAGGCACATTCAGAGAACCAATAAAAGCTACAATTGGACTGTCATGAACAAAGAAATATATTTCTAAACTAGCAAAAAATATTCTGGATGCACACCGTACAAATGAAAACCTAGTTTGCCGAGAAATCCTTTTTACTTCCAGCAGTGTGAGATAATCTTTATAGATTTGTTGGACCATTTTTCAAAACTGAAAGTGGCAACCAATGGAAATTGGTTGTACAAAGTTACATTACACAATCGGACTATTTAGTTCTTTTTTTACGAAATGAGCATGTGAATATGACATGCAAACTAATCGCGAAAAGATATATCGTTTTCAAATTCTAATGCCGGTTCACACAGACCAATAATCTCAGAGTGCTCCAGAAAGCACTTCTGGAGGAACTGCCATGTCCTTCATTTCTGGCTACTTGATGGGACATCGGTGCAGCCAGAAAGGGAGACTGCAACCGTTTGCTATATGGCAACACCCACTGTAGGGCAGCGACCTCTTTATGCTCACTGAACTTCCTTAGAAATTGTCAAGAATTCGACTGTGTTGTTGCACGTCACTTCTTTAATTTGTATTTTATTATCGTTTGATGTTTGCTCGTGCGCAACTTAACAGACAATAAACAATTGTTACGGAATTTGGGCCCATCCTATTTAACCCCTTTTCTCCCTTTCACCTAACTGAGTTAAGTACGTCTCCCATTGAAAATTGAAATACTGTAGATAATAATCGTGGATGTCACTCAAAATTAGTATGACAAAATAAAGATGCAATGAATTTGTCTCCATTCTTCTGTGATGATGACTTCAGATTCGAATCCTGGCTGTAGCATGGATGTTTGTTAGTAATTCAGAATGCAGATGAAACTGTTGGACGCGGTCTAATTAGTCTAAAGTGCTGGACATATGACCGTAGAGAGACAAACCAAATCTTATGTGCTACAAGCATGCTAAAACTGAATCTGATGTTTATTTCCCTGCAGTGAATGAAAAGTTGAAAACGATCAAATACTATATCACCTCTGTTAATTAATTGCGCTTTCGATAAGAAATACGTAGAATTCGGGTTTTAATTCTTATTCAGAACTGTTTTCATTGACTATTTTTATTGTCTAAGCATCTGCAATTTTGGTATCATCATTTTATGTAAATGTTTTTTTATTTCTTTATTTATATTTACTTACAAATACATATTTTACTCTTTTTCTGACACGAGAAATATCAGAGGATTTTTTTTTATATTTTGTATACAATTAGAAAATAGACGAGAAAGACCTCTTATAAAAAAAGTTAACTAATGGATCAGTATGCATGTGACATCTATCAAAATCGATTTCATTTTTTGAAGTGTTACCTCTTGAGTATGCAGATAAAAATTTTATGCAAGAACAATTTTATACGAGTGCAGATTAAGCATTCCAAACAAAGAATGGATTACATAAGATCAATTTCAGATACCCATATAGAATCGTAATGCACTTGGTAAATACAATTCCTGTTGTCAAGTTCCAAAATATCAGGATTAGGAGTGCATCTTCGAGACCATGGGCACGCAGGACTGTACATGATTTTTAAAAAATTTATTTAACTATTACTACATTGTAACTGAAAATAATATAATGAATCCCGCGCAAGAGTCTGTTGATAAATTGAATTGATAACATAATCTTTTAGCTGAAATATAAAATTAATAGAATTTTTAAATTTGGTAATCTTATTTTATGTTCATAAAAAAAAAGATAGTATATCATATTATTTTTCACTATTTAAATTGGATTACCGAATTTTACTAAAATCAACTCAAAATTTCGTTTATTAATTCTGTAAATTATTTCAGGATTTTAGTTTCTAATCTACGATTAAGTTCTGATATAGTGCGCAGTTCGTTACGAAAAAAAATGCATCAAATAGACCTACTGTAGAAAGAAAAATATTTTGGCAACACAAAATGTCGAGTTAATTATGTTGTCTAGATATATGTTCAAGAAATATCTAAAAGGTAAGAGTGACAGGTGTATTTGACACACACGCTTTTAAATTTTTAGTTTTTAAATTAATCCGAGTTGCAAAGACTTCGAAATGTCTTCTTCTGATACCACATCATCTGAAGAGTCATTCAAGTGCATGAAATGTGGGAAAAAATTTGAACTTCGAAGAGATTTACGAGAGCATTTCTTCAACCAGCATCTAAAAAAGACTCACACTTGTGAATATTGTAAAAGGGTGTTCCTTTTCAAGAGTCTTTTGGAGACTCATAAGAGAATTCATACGGGAGATAAACCTTATGTTTGCGATACCTGCGGCAAAAAATTCAATATAATAAGCACTTTGAACAGACATAAGAAAACTCACACTAAAGAAGTGATTCATTTTTGTGAAGAATGTGGGGAAACCTTCAAATTCACCCGAGAAAAATATGTCAACGAACATAAAAAATTTCATACGGGAGAAAGGCCTTACTACTGTGAAGAATGCGGCAGAACATTCTCTACCAAGTCAAATCTATACAGACATAAGAAAACTCATTATGAAGAAATAACGTATGTTTGTTGTAAGTGTAGAAAAGTGTTCAAACACAACAGCAGTTTAAAGAGACATATGTTGTCTTGTATCACGGAGAAGATTTGCAAACCCGAGAAAGGCATATGCTCATCCGAAGGCTCATCTGCAACTCCTGAGGACTGCAATAACACATCTGAGAGCTAGTCAGACATCTCTCGCAGAGGGAATTGTCATTCTTTACAAAAGGAATAGAGTAGTAACAGAAAAAATTAATTGTTCCTCATGATTTTAAAAATATAAAAATGTCTTTCTTTGCTACTATACCTTGCAATATTATTTTATGCAGAATAATGGAAGTGCAAAAAAATAAGTATCTTTGAATGGAGCATTCTGGATTTGCATGTGCATGTTAAAAATGTATTGAAGCAGGTTCAACTGTGTAAAACGCAAAACAAATTGGATTGAAAAAAATTGTTTGTTTTTTTAAATGGAAGACAAGCATTATATTTAATGCAATATAGGTAATGTTTTAAACTGAAAAACAATTTTTAAGGTTTTTTAAGATTTGACTCTAGTTGCCCAATTGTCTCAAAATTGTTTTACGTAATATCTTTTTATAATAATATCTATTTTTATCTGTATTTTATAATTTATTTTAATTCTTCAATAAAATTTTATACATGTAAAAAGTGTTTTTATATTGATTCGCAGTACACGAATTACAAAGTATTATTTAGATTGTTAGTGATTTACGAAACGGTGTCTTTTGCTTATATTTTCAGTTTTTAATTATGTTAGTTTTTAAAATATGTCCGGTTGAAAACTTCATATTTTTATGTAAGGTGGTGTTTAGTAAAAAATCTCTTTACAGAAATTCTGTAAACGGACGGATATTGCATAATAAAAATTTGTGACAACAAAATGTATTTCTGTATTTGGTGATTATTCAATTGAAATTCATCTTTAATTGAAATTCATCTAAATTCATTTAGTCTATTATTGCAGCCATTTAATGAATAAAGCAGCTTAATTGAATGCAAATTTCCGTATAATATTTCGAATCTTTAAAACAAATTCATCAAATAGTTTATTTCACGTTAATTTAACCATAAAATTCAGATTAAGGCCAGATTCAGGTATCGTATTGGTGAGTATCATATTAGACAATTAGAGAAGCATCTCTGTATATTTTAAAAAGTAAACTAGCATGTTATATGGAAATCCATTAAACAAAATCTCTAATTGCTTTAAATATCGTTTATTTTTTCAAAACAACCATTGCGGGTTTGACATATCTCTATAAATAATGTAGCCAAATAAGCAATATTTTATTATATCAACAAGGTAAAGATTTGGTCGAAAATAGTGATTCGATGTTTGAGAGTATAAGATGTTTATTTTTGCTGCAAATAATATGCAAAACTAGCAGTTGGCAATTTCAGAATGTTATATTTCCCATAATAACAATGGTTGAGATTCGCAGTAACCAGTATTTTCTTTGCCTACATTACATCATTATAGATTAAAACAACTGTTTAATGATTGCTACCACAAAGGCTTTTTCTTGTCTATTTATGTTTTTACTAATTTTTTTATTGCTTTGGTAAGAACAAAGGATGAATAGCAGAACTACAACTTGTTTTAAAGAATTAGGTTTTTAAAGAAATAATGCCGGATTTATCAGTCCACACCATTCTAATATTTTTCTAAAATACATTGTTCAACCGAACACACAAAGATGAATATTTTAAAAATAGATACATTTCATAGAAGCTGTATAAACGCATATAAATTATGGTGAATCTTCATATATTTTTCTTTTTGTTGCATATGCTCAACCTCAACTTATTTATCTATATCATATTCCTTAATATTAAATAAATCAAATCAGGTCTTGTTAACAGTTATGTATGCAAATATTTTATCAGATCATAATCAAAAAATTGAAAACATGCATACAAAAAAAAATTAGTTTCAAGTATATTTTCAGGAGTTGTAGCGGCAATCATGACTTTTTTTCAGTTTGAATGCATTGGAATTATTTTGGAATTCTGACATTCACATGTTATGGATACTGAAACGACGTACAATTTTGTATTATGGAGTCTTCATCATGAACACTAAAAATAGTAGATGTGTAATTTCTCTTGTTGCCTTTAATAATTTTCAAATTTGTTAATATCCAACTCTCTGTATATTGTCAAAAAAAAAAAAATTCAGAATTGCTTTTATATTTTTCTCATTGGAAATTAAATTACTTTTAAAATAAAAACCATCTTTCAAAATTCGAAAACATTATCGTTTGGCGTTGTGAAATGATTTCTTCAATTTGATTTTGATGAAAGGTAGATAAATATTTCATTATGAATAAAGCTCTAGGCCAAATTCTTCAATACACACAATGAATTATAAAACAAAATTGTAAAATAATATTTTAATCTACTGTCGTATAAGCTAGGTTAATTATCTGCTCTAAAAACTCTGACTTTAGATTTGGATACGAACTTTTCCACTAATAACTTGCAATATCACTTTGCTAAAATTAGGTGAATAAATATATGAGTAGATAAAATTTATTTTGAAACAGAAACATAATTCATTATGCATTATTACATTATTTTAAGCTACGTCATGTAATTAGTTTGAAACACCAAACCATTTTTCTCTTTGAAATATTAGTTTCAAACAATTTAAACATATTAAAAAAATTAATTTACATTTTGTTTTTTTAAATATGGCTGTATACTGACAACCAAATATTAATTATGTGTATTGCAGAATTGTAGGTACAGTCAATTTCGATATTGATCGGGACGTTTTTCTCTTTGGATAAGAGAAATGACATAAAATGTCTTTAAACTTCATCAGCAGCTATAAAATATATTGATTGCAGTACATTTTAAAGTCGGTACCTTAGGCATCGGGTTTGAATCCCGGATGTGCCATGGATGTTTGTAGTATTTTGGCATCCACTTTAAGCCGTAGTAGTTGCCGGTCTCGTATGACCGTAGAACGTCACAGAGCCCAGTCAGACTTCTTCTCACCCACATCATTCCCAAACTGAAAAGGAACAACTCAACAACTAGGCACAATGATGTGGCGTGATGTAGTAGTGGTAGTAGTAGTAGTAGCATATTTTAAAACAATCCTTTTATTAAATTAGGACCGCATAAAAAACAGTCTCACAGCAAAGATGTAAATCAAAACCTCACAATGTAGCAATACCATGAGCTATAATAGTATGTGTACATTCCTTCCGTGATGCACGCACACTAAAGTTGTCTTTCGATGTTTGTCCGGATGCAAGTTAAAATACAATAAAAACTTGTTACATAATTTGAGACTATCACTTAACTTAGTTATGTGAAAGGGCATAATTAAGTTAAGAACGTCTCTTTTTGGAAATTGAAATCCAACTATCTAATCCAACAATTGAAATCCAAAAGTAACACTTGGGTATGCCACTCAAAATTAGTACGTCAAAAGGGAGATGCGATGAATTTGTCTACATTCTTTCTGTGATGATAAACTTCAGGTTCGAATCCAGTCAGAGACATGGATGTTTTTTAGCGGTTTCGAATCGAAACAGCTTCAAGTGTGAGCAAAGTGTCCGTAGAGCGACAAACCAAACCTTCCGTACTAAAGTTGAATCTGACGTATATTTTAAATATTTGCAGAGAATGAAAAGCTTAAAGCGATCAAATGTATCTCCTTGGTTAATGAAGGAGATGTTTCAATAGGAAATAGAAATCGGTTTTTCAGTCGTATTCAGAACTATTACCATGGGCAATTTTTATTGACTAAATATCTGCGATTTTATCAGGAATTTATGTTTTTCTTTATTTCATTTATTTATGTATCTATCTTACTCTTTTCCAAACAAGATGAATAATTGAGATTTTATTTATATATATATATATATATATATATATACATTTTTAATTTTTTATTATGCAATAATGCAGAAGAGCAAGTCCTTTTTCAAAAGGAAAAGTAATTTAAAGAATCTTAATGTTTGTGATATCTGTCAAAATTGATTTCCATTCCAGAAATCTAAAAATTCTGCAGACTTTTTTTAACTAAAATATAAATAGGATATAATTTTTAAACTTGTAATATCAGGTTAATTTATGTTGATAAAAATAGATTTTATTTCATAACTTTTGCAAATTTACTAATTTGCAAATTGAATTTTATAAAAATCAACCCACAATTTCAGTTATACATTGTGAAATATTTTCCGGATTTAAGTTTCGAATCTAAGTTCGTAATATAGTGCGTGGTTCGTTTAGGAAAAAAAATTTGACTCAAAAAGAATTAATGTAAATATAATTGGCAACACAAAATGTTGAACTATACATATTATTTAAAACCATGTTCAATAAATGCCGAAAAGTTATAACTGCATTTGACATACACTGTTTTAAATTTTCCTTTTTAAATTAATTCGAGTTGCAAAGTCTGCAATATGTCTTCTACGGATACGGCACCATCTGAAGAATCATTTAAATGCGATAAATGCGGAAAACAATTTGAACTTCCAAGTGATTTAACAGAACATTTCTCCAAAGAACATCTGAAAAAGCGTCACCAGTGTGTATTCTGTAAAAAGACTTTCCCATCTAAATATCGTTTGGAAAGACATGAAATAATTCATACAGGAAAGAAACCCTTTGCTTGTAACTCCTGCGGCAAAAAATTCGGCCAAAAGCGCCAATTGAAAGACCATGAGAGAACTCATACAGGAGCGAAACCCTTTGCCTGTGAAATCTGTGCCCAAAAATTCGCTCAAAAGCATGTATTGAAAAGACACGAGAAAATTCACACTAAGGACGTGAATCATTTTTGTGAAGAATGTGGAAAAGATTTCAAATTCAATCGAGAGAAATATGTAGAAGATCATAAAAAATTTCATACTGGAGAAATGAATCATATTTGTGAAGAATGTGGCAGAACGTTCTCTATCAAGTCACATCTATACAGACATAAGAAAAGGCATTCTCAAGAAAGATCTCACACTTTGTAAAAAGTGTGGAAAAGTATATAAGTACAAGCGTGGTTTGAAGGCACATATGCTGTCTTGTATCATAGAGAATCCTGGTAAACCCAGAGAAGTCATCTACTCATCCGAAGGTTCATCTGCTACTCCTGAGGAATCATCCGACACTGATGAAAACTAGTCAAAAATCTCTCGTAGGGGAAAATAACATTCTTTACAAAATGAAAATAGTAACAATAGAAAAAAATTAATTGTTAATTAAGATTTCAAAACCATAAAAATGCATCTCTGAATTGCGTAAGTTAAAAATGCATTTAGGTAGGTTTATTATTTTTTAGGTTTTCAATTGTATAAAATGTAACACTATAGAAAAGTAGTGTTTTTTAATTAAAAGATAATTTAATACCGAATAGATAGTGTTTTTAACTGAGAAATAATTTTTAATGTATTTTTAAGATTTGACTGGAGTTCTTCAACTGTCTCGAAACTTTTTTACAAAATCATAAATCATTTTTATAATAATGTATATTTTTAATATGTATTAGTTGTAATTTATTTATATGTTACAAATATTTTAAAGTGTTGTTCAGTAAAATTTTCTTTACCGGATTTTTGCAAATAGCGGTGATATTGCATAATAAAACTTTGTGATAACAAAGCGTGTTTCTGTTTATTTATTTGAAATTAGTATGTACAATATATCTATAAATCTGTTAATGAGTACTTTTAATGAATGAAACAGCTTAATTGAATGTAAATGTCTTTATAATAACATTTTGAATTTTTAAAAGAATATATTCATCAAAAATTATAATTCGTGTTAATTTAACCATGAAGGTAAACTCACTGAAAATTGTACTGAAAATACATTTGTATAGATTACAATATCATTTTATGGACATTTTTTCTAAAATTAAATAATTCATAAAGGAAATGTAAGTTATTGCACAAAACTCTTAAATTGTTAAAATGGTTCTTGCTTGTAAGAAATGGTTAGCATACAAATTGGTGGAGGGTAATCAGGTTCAACAGGAAAAATGATTCTTCAACATTTATTGGTTCAGCAGGTGCTTCAAAATAAATGGAATGTCGGATTGGTGAGCATCTTATTAGGTAGTTGGAGAAGCCTCACTGCTTATTTTAAAAAGTAAACTGTCATGTTATATTGAAATGCATTATAAAAATCTCTAAACCATATAAATATCGTTTATTTTTTTTCTAAACAATAATTGTAGGTTTGACATCTTTCTATAAATAATGCAGCAGAATAAGCCTGATTTCATTGTATTATAAAAGTTTAAAATTCGTGAGAAAATTTTGATTCCATATTTGAGGAATATTAGAGTAAAACATAAGTTTTTTTTACGCAATAAAATTCACGACAACTTGTTGGTAAATTGAGGATGTTATAGATTCGATAATACCAACGCTTGAGAAACACATAAGGTTTTTTTTTTACATATATTTCATAATAGATTAGAACAACTGTTTGATTGCAGCCAGAAAGACTATTACTTGTCTCATTATAATCATACTAAATCCATTTGTTTTTTTTTAAAACGTATTTCATATTCAATAATTCCCAAATATGCAAACCAAATGACTCCATTTAAAATAATAGACTCCAATAATTATATTTATAATTCGAAAGTATTCTCCTCAAAATCAAACTATTGTGAAGGGTATAGCTATTTCTTTTCATGAAAATAAAATTATTTAATTTAATAGTTATCTGAGTCGAAAACCCATGTCTGCATCGGACTTTCTCGCGATATTAACCTCATCAAATTAATGTACATATATTTATAGTGAATCATATATTTTATTTATTGATTAATTAATTATATTTTGCATATATTACTTTACGCATCTAAATTTCTTTCCTTGTAACGATTCGCAGATTGCTAACACACTCGATGCAATTTGCAATGAAGTGAATCACTCAGTTGTCGCGGATCACGCGCGGGAATTTTTCTTTTCATTATTATCCAACTGGATCCATTGATCAAAGAAATTAAGAAGCACTTTCCATAAATGTTCCAGTTTCGATTTTAAACATCGGAAATTAACTTTAACAGTATATATCATCGCATCGGTTGATGCACCAACCCCATTGCTGGCCAAGACCTACTGGCAGATTTCGAAACATGAGATGTCTTCTTTTTACGAGGTAAGGTTGTCAGCCCTACGCCCTAAAGTCATGTTAGATTGGGACCTACAGTTTAAAGTGGATTCCGAACCACTACAAACATCCATGAACCCACCGGGACTCGAACTTGGAACCTGTGTAATCGAGCACCAGAGTTACCGAGCACCACCTTCAATTAACAACCTTGATTTGTTTTTCACTGTAAAATTGCTTTTATGACACTAGATTCCTATGCAAGTTGTTCCAAATATGCATATATATGTCTTCCGGATGCAGCTTAGGGTTCGAGATTTTATCAAAAAGAAAACAGAATTTGTGCTATTGAAATATGAAATTTTAACCTTAACATCGATTAGGAAGCGAAGAATTTTAAAAACTTGGAAAATGGTTAACCTAAGTGTTATTATTAAAATAATATATTTGTGCTTTTACATACGAACTATAAAGAATCTGCCTTACTTTCCTTCCCACAGAAATTTCTTAGAAGGGTAAAATTTTTATACAGAGTAAGGAAGATATTGACGTCTCTATGTGTTTCTAACAAAATTGCATGAAATCATTATCTAATAAACATCTGAAATTTCATATATTACAAAAAATGCTAAAAGTATAATAAGTCCATATACCCAATGAATACAAAAAAAAAAGAATGTAAACCATTAAAAAAACTCCAATGTAAATGATATAAAATGTCTTTTATTATTCACGCGCACGCGCGCGCACACACACAAAAAAGAACAGCAAATGGTAAAAGTAATGACATCATTTAAAATCTCAGTTGTTGAGCAGACGATTCCTGGCCTAAATAATTTAAAATCTCATTTTTTATGAACAATTACGGCTTAAATTAAAATTGGAAAATATCTCTTTATACTAAGAATATATTTTTTATTATTTTTAGTAAGTTTAGTTTAGCTAAGCAACTTCAATAAAGTATGAAACGTATAAAAAAAGGCGTTTATTATAGTTTACAAGCCATCATTTCCAATATTTCAGTATAATTTAAAAGGGAATTATTACATCATTTTATAGGCAACTCCATATTGACATATTTATCAATACGAAATTTTAAAACCATTGATTTAAATACTTTTTATATTATATAAAGGACTTTCTACAAAACACAATTTTATTTCAGTAAAAAATATAATTTTAAATAATATAGTTTGAAAAATATTGTCAAACAGACAAATGACTGTTTGGGAATTTGTTAATATTTCATTGTTTAAAGCGATCTAAGTTGATATCGCAATTATTGTGCTTGAATTTGGGCTCTAGAAATGTCATTGAAAAATCTTTAAATATAACAAAATAAATGTTGAACTGATAAAAAAAAATCTGGATAATTTCTTGAAAAATATTTAACATAGAATAATGAGTAAGAGTAAACCTATGTATGTGTTATATTTTAATGTTGATAGTTTTTATCTTTATTTTGTTTAGGAAGAAATATACGGATGCTACAAAATAAAAAATAATAAAAATAAAAATTACATATTTAGAAAAAACATTTATTAATCTAACATATTTAAACATCAGTGAAAATATTGAAGCTGAAATATATGCTATAATTATGAAAATTTATAAATATGTATTATCTGCTAAAAGACTTGACTTGACAGGACAGGACTGGGTGTTTGAGATTTGCTAAAAGAAGTCTAACATTGACATTTCTATAAATACAATAATAAAAAATAAAATTTCTGATATGATAAATGCATCAGTAATAATTTAAATACGTATTTTAAACATGTTGAAATTTGTCTACGAACTTACTACTACTGTCTATATATGTGAACTACTGTCTATATATGTAAATTTGATGTAATTCTATAGAACATGGAGAAATAAAGGGTCAATATGGGACTTAAATTATCTGTTTAAGTAATAATAGCAAATATTGTTTCTAATAATATAAAAAATAGATAATTATGGCACAACACTATCATTCCTCATAAAGAATATCAATTTCGCATTAATGTTTTTAACATCCACCGATGGATTCAATGGACAGATCGTTGATGATTAGAGGACATTAATTATGAGATTAGATTTGATTTTTAACTTTTAAGATGCATGCTACACTTTGAATCCCTTTAATAATTCGGAAATGACTATTTCAAAATCAAGCCAGATATTCTCAGAGGATTTAAAAAAAAAATACAATGCTTTGCTTTCAAATCTTTTATAGAGTTCCATTACCTCCTGATGTAGTGCGTATGACTTTAAGGAAAACAAAACTAGCAACAACAAAAAATACAATAAGAAAATGGCAACTGTACAGTAATAAATTAGATGCTATCCTGTTATGCAAAATATATATATGCATTCGTTGATGTTTGAGGGTTAAAGATTAGTCCAATGATTACTTAGCAGGTCTGGCAGTAATTATCGATAGGTAATCATCATAAACTTTTGTAGCGTATATTTTTAATTTTTCTAATTTTACAGCTCTTCAATATGTAAACATCTACTTCTTTCCACAACCACACAATTTCGGAAATGCAATGTATGTAGAAAAGCATTTCTACTTTTAAATAGTTTAATAAAACATTGGCATCTACAACATCCTAGTCTTCCTTATGTGTGTGATCGTTGCGGGAGAGCAATTAAAGATTTGCTTAACTTCAAGAGACACCAGTTGATTCCCACCGGCGAGAGACCTCACGTTTGCCCCTACTGCGGGAAATCATTCGTACTGAAGTTTAACCTGAAAACACACAAGAAAAATCACACAGAAAAGACTTACTGTTGTGAGAAGTGCAAAAATAATTTTGAGCGGCATAAACTAACTGACACAGAAAAAAATCCGCACATTTGTGAAGTGTGTAACCAAGCATTCAAACAAGAGTAAATTAACAATTTTATTTATTTAGTGTTAACATGATTTTATAAGAAATGATACTCGATGTGGATTTTTAATAAAGATACATTATTTAAAAAATGCCATCTGAGGTTGATTTAGTATTTAAAAACATAATTTTTAATTCTTATTTGGATCTTTTCATTTTTTCTCAATGTAAACCATTTTATTTTAGAAATGTTTTTAATTTCAGTTTTTAATGTTTGTGTTTTATACGCATATAAATATTTTTAAATATTTGTATCGGTAATGATGTTTGTTTAAAAGTTCTTTCTTGTTTGCAAACATTCATATATGAATAGGATTACATTTTTCATATATAATTCAAATTAAATTTCCAGTAAAATTTTTAAATGTTTTAAAATAATTCTTGTGTGTTTGCCAAATTGTACTGTTTTAGTTTGTATAGGTATATAAGTATCTTCTAATATTTTATTTTGTATACGTATATAAATTTTTTGCAGTTTAATTTTTAATGCATAAATGAAACTAATATTATATAATTTTACTAGAAATTTCTATTTTAAGATTTGTTTAGTTTTAATTTTGTTTTAAATGTATCAAAACAAATAAATTTAGTTTCCAAAGATGAGAGCGTAATTCATTATCAATTCAAACATAATTTAACGTACTTAAATAAGCTTTCGTGAACTATATTATATATTTGTATATTAAACTATACGGATTCGCAAAATTTTATAGAATTGAATCTAAAGGTTTTTTTGTGTAAAATTATCATTAATTTTAAGCTTATTTTCAAAAAAATCTTAATGCACATTATCAAATAAGTTTCAATATATTAATTGCAGAATTCTTAAAAGAAGAAATGTTCTATAATTTAAAAAAACTAAGAATATTCAATTCAAGACTAATTAATATTAATTGTAAATATATTTCCAAAAATCATGTGTACCACTATCGCATTGAAAACTTTGCTTTAGATTAAAAAAAAAAAAAAGCTTTATATATAAATAAAGGAACTAGATTAAAATTCCTGATTTTCAAACTGGGGACAGAATTTAACATTTCTGTTTATAAAAGTAACCGTAACAATTCTTATTAAATTTCTCAGTTCAGTGTAATTTGTTATGGTAAAAGAAACTTTTGCAAATAATTTAACGAATTTACTTTTTCGAATGTTGTGATGAACAGTCTATTAATCATGTGTTAAATAAATTAAACACATCATAATATACTATTTTTTTGTAAATAAAAAAAATGACGCCTTATTCATTATCGGTTTTGGAATCTTATTATTATCATTAAGTATGCAAATTTCTAACAAAATATCACTTCTTTATTTTATAATTTTTTTTTCTTTTTCAAATATTTGTTAATTTCCCACAAAATTGAATACTTTCTTCATGTTTATATCAGGCATAATTTTTTTCTAAAATATATTTCGTCAGTAATTACATTTTGATTCTTTTTTAATTCTACCATATAAAAAAACTTTTAAATTTAAGAAAATATGTATAATATCTGTAGAATAGGTGTTTTATGTAGGCGATATTGTGAATAAAATTACTTCAAGATAATTGCTTTTATTACAAATTTATTTCCTGTTTGTCTCATTAAATAATTGGATTCAAATACTTATGCTACTACATTCTCTTAGAGAAGAACTGAATTTAAAATTAATGCCTATCGATTTTTTTACGTACAGAAATTTAAAATATAAAGGAATTCCAAAGAAATATTATATAAAAAATTTAGTAATTGTAAATTATGATTATATAAATGCTAATTCATTTAACAACCAGTTTGGACATCACTAAATATGCCCAAGGCAACAATTGCGTTTTACTCTATGATAGTTTGCATAGCCTGGATGCATGGACCCATGATCTGCTGTGTATTGCAACAGAAAATGTGACGCCTTGTTTTTGATTCAAGGCATTAATATATAATAGCGGAGCGGACACTGCAATTACAACTATTTTTCACCCTTTTATTTCATGCATAGTGAGTTTTACTTATATTTCAACGGACAATAAATGGCGGCACATTTCAAACATTTGCACCATTATTAAAATAAATGTTTTTTAACAACGATAGTAATAATTAGCTAATGGTAATCCGTATAATAAGTTATCAGATATATTTCAATTATAACTGTAACCCTGGATTATCTAAAACGTAAAAGTAATAAAAAATCTAACTAAATGTATTCATGCAACTGGAACCTATTTTTTTGTTGTGATAGAAGAAACGATAACACATAAATACATCTATCGATTTCGTCATTCAAAAATATATCAAAAAACAGTTTTCAGATAAATCTTGCATAAAAAGTATGCTTCAGGACGTGTTCCCTATCATGTGCAAGTCAATTTTACCCATTGACTATACTGGGAAGACAACAGCCACGTATTAACTAACTGCATCATTATTATTTAATTTTGTGTACTGTTTTCGTACTTAGATAATATCATATATTAATCGAATAAAGAAGGCGTTGCAGCATAACTTCACAATATATTTTCATTCCTAGTATTTTAGAGGGAAAACTATAGAAATAATCATAGAATACGAATAAATAGAATGCGTTTTCAAATGGCTTGATTGCACAAAAAAAGCAAAATAGCAGAATGACAAAAGAAGGCGATTAATTACAGATCGTTTCCTACGACCATCTGGGGCTTGGAGAGCCGAGCGACTAGCGCTCTGGTGCTCGGTACCACAGGTTTCGGGTTCGAGTCCCGGCGGTGCTATGGATGCTTGTAGTGGTTCGGAATCCACTTTAACCTGCAGGTCCCAGTCTGTTTAGCCTAAAAAAGAGTGCCCAAGATGACCGTAGAGCGATAAACCAAACCTACGATCATCATCATAAATGTGGATACTTACTTGGCTTTTGACAGGGATGACAGAATGTAACCATTCGACATAATAAGTGGGGTAAAGAGAAATGAGGGATGATAAAACAACAGCTAATGAAGAAACATTATGTAAAATAATTACAGAAATTTCATATATTTACAGTGTTGGTGATTTGATTTTGCTAACAAAACGTGAACTCGCATCTATTAACTGTTTTACTCTTACAGCAACTAGCCAAATACAACAGCAGAGAAGTTACAAGAAATAAAAAACAAACTATATTTATTTCAATGAATTATGGAAAATGAGGACATTTCAGTAAATTAAATCTTCTGGGTGCATTTGCTGTCTGAGAAAATTTGATTAGTTTGTCTAGAGCTCCTGTCCAATCATTTCAGGAGCAATTGCAACAATTAGGCAAAAATATCTGGATTCTGCACGTCTAAAACCCTCATAACTGCATATAAAGGGCAGTTTTACTTGGAGATAGTGTAAAGGAGAAAGAATTAATAGCATAATCCAGATTTTTTAAAAGGATTTTGAATTTTTCAAAGATTAATTCCAGAATAATCAGCTCCAGACATTTGGCCATTTTTTTTAAATACATTGTTCCACCAAATACTGAAAATGAAATGATTGAGAATCTTATTATTTAAAAATAAAAATAATGTTAAGGGTACATTTTGATAAAAAATGATCCTCATAATTTGATGCAAAACTCGTAGAGCTTCTTTTAATCGCAAAATATCTTGTTGGAAACTCAGAGTTCCCACTGCAGTAGAGCCCATAAGTGATTGAATCTCGGTCAGTAATTGCATACGTGCAAAAACTCGACATTTCTGAAAACAGCGGCTGTAGTTGAGCCCGTAAGTGGATTCGAATCTCGGTCGGTAATTGTATACGTGCAAAAACTCGACATTTCTGAAAACAGCGGCTGTAGTTGAGCCCGTAAGTGGGTCGAATCTCGGTCAGTAATTGCATACAAAAATCTCGTCATGTTTAAAAACAGAGACTGCAGTAGAGCCATAAGTGGATTCGAATCTCGGTCAGTAATTGCATACTTGCAAAATCTCATCATGATTTAAAACAGAGACTGCAGTAGAGCCCAAAGTGGATTCGAATCTCCGGACAGTAATTACATACGTGCAAAAACTCACGACATTTCTGAAAAACAGCGGCTGTAGTTGAGCCCGTAAGTGGATTCGAATCTCGGTCGGTAATTGCATACGTGCAAAATCTCATCTTGATTTAAAACAGAGACTGCAGTAGAGCTCAAAGTGGATTCGAATCTCGGTCAGTAATTGCATACGTGCAAAAACTCGACATTTCTGAAAACAGCGGCTGTAGTTGAGCCCGTAAGTGGATTCGAATCTCGGTCAGTAATTGTATACGTGCAAAAACTGACATTTCTGAAAACAGCGGCTGTAGTTGAGCCCATAAGTGGATTCGAATCTCGGTCAGTAATTGCATACGTGCAAATTCTCGTCATGCTTTAAAACAGAGACTGCAGTTGAGCCCATAAGTGGATTCGAATCTCGGACAGTAATTGCATAGTGCAAAATCTCGTCATGTCTTAAAACAGAGACTGCAGAGCCCATAAGTGGATTCGAATCTCGGACAGTAATTGCATACGTAAAAACTCGACATTTTCTGAAAACCGCGGCTGAAGTTGAACCCGCAAGTGGATTCGAATCTCGAGATAGTAATTGCATAAGTGCATAATCTCGTCATGTTTGAAAACAGCTCCTGCTGTGGAGCCTATGTGGATTCGAATCTCGGTCAGTAATTGCATACGTTAAAAATCTCGTCATGTTTGAAAACCGAGACTGCGTAGAGCCATAAGTGGATTCGAATCTCGACAGTAATTGCATACGTGCAAAAACTCGACATTTCTGAAAACAGCGGCTGTAGTTGAACCCGTAAGTGGATTCAGATCTCAGATAGTAATTGCATAAGTGCATACTCTTTTTGAGGAGTATTTACTTGTATTACAAAATATTTCATGATTTCTTGCGATTTATTTCAAAAACTATTTCTCTCTTTTCTAATCAAAGAGAGTGCTATTTGCAGTAAAAACATATCAAGGCAAAACGTTCTTTGGAATTTGTAAAATAAGTTTGATGTGAATATTTTTTTGTTCCATTTTTGTTAATAAACTTTAAGAAGGTATTTTAGATAAGACAAAAAAATCTGTATTTTTTTAGTCCCAGAATTTAGAAATTATATTTTTAAATAATTTAGAAAAAATAAATTAATAAATATTTCAAAAGTAACCTAAATTAAAATTAAAGAATGAAAAATAAAACTCGTATTCTAATATTATTTCCTAATTTTGTTCGGAATTTGAAACTTTTCACTAAGAAAAAAATATTATACTAAATTTAGAGAATCTTTTGAAATAAAGAAAAAAAAAATAAAATATTTAAATTAGCATATAAAATAAAAGTTATTTGACTAAAAAATTTTTGCATTTGCAAATTGAAAATATTGAAAATGGAGATCTATTTTTTAAACGTCATATTTTGTTATAAAAACAAAACTTTAATTTTGGTTTTACAAATATTTTTTTAAAATTTTTTTTTATTTTACAGATTTATATGATAAGTATTTAAATTGCTGATTAAGATACTTATTATATAAATCTGTTTAACAGAATAATGCAATTTCTTTAATTTAATTATTAACAATTACATCAATTCATTTTCAAATTTAAGTTTATTTAGGGATTAAAAATACATTTACTGAATTTAGCCGTAACCCGTTAAAAAATAGTATCTCCTGTTTCGGAATCTTCGGCTATGATCAACATTGGCGAAAGGACGGGACATGAAGGTTTCGGGTTCAAGTTCCGGCGGTGCCATGAGTGTGCCAGACTTCCACCCACATCATTCCCAAACTATAGGAGCAACTCAGTGATGTGGTGCCGGAAGGATAAGTTTAGTTTGTCGCTCTACGTTCGTTTTTTGCACACTTTAGTATAATTAGACTGGTACCTACAGTTTAACATGGAATTCGAACCACTCACAAATAACCCCGCCACCTCCACGATTCGAACCTGTAGCCTGTTGTACCAAAGACCAAAGCGCTAGCCATCAGGCCGCCAGAAGTATAAGAATTATTAATAAACAATAAATATTTAATGAAACGTTGAGATTAAGTTATGTATATTTTAATAAAATATTCGAAAAAAGGCATCGATTAAAGTATTGAAAAATGATCGAAACCTTTAATATTTTTGAAATTTAAATGAAAATGTTATCTTTAAAACAAAAAAATACATATTTTAGATATCAACCAATAAGAATAAAGAAGACGATTTGCCAGGTTGATAGAGGGCTTGGTTGCCTAGCAACCTCTATCTCTTTGCTTTGTGAATGAGACAAGTTCCTTACGCTTTCAGCCCATAATTAGATAGAAAAGGAGTAAAATCTGCACATATATATATATAAGTATATGTTATTAATTAATTAAAAAAAATTTTTTTAATTAATAAAAAAGTTATGTATGTAATTATGTTTGTATTATTATTTAAAAAAATTTTAAGTAAGGAGAAAAAAAAAAGGAAAAAGGGAAAAATAAAAGGTAATAAAAAATAAACAATAGAAACAAAAACAATTGAAGAGGGAAAATTGTGATCCAGCAAAGTTAATAATTGAAAAACTGAAATAATTTAAAAAAAATTAGAATAGGATAAATAAAAGGTTTTTTTATTTAATAAAATATATTTTCTTTTAAATACTTATATATTTAAAAATTTAGATTTTCTAGTAAAGAAATGTCAGTAATAAAATTTAATTTAATTCAAATTGCTTTTTTAATTTTATTTTATTTCTAGCTCTTTAGAAAACTGATTTCTAACCAATTACGAAAAATTTATTGGAAATACAGAGACCGGATAAATTTGGCGATAGATTCCGTTAGATAGATAGATAGATTTATTGTTAATTTATTGAAATTCTTTTAAAAACTTATTTAAATAATAAAAATTTAATAGATTAGTGAATAATTTTATGCAAAATGCTTCTTGTTATTTTACAGACAACATAAAAAGCATAAGATTGCTGAGTAAAGAAATGTCAGTAAAAAAATATATATTTTAATTTAATTTAATTTGTAGTTTTTAGATAACAAATTTCTAATCAATTACTAATGATTTATTGCTTATTTCTTAAAATTTTTTAAAGAAACTTATTTAAATAATAAAATTTAATAGGGTAGAGAATAATTTTATTCTCAATGCCTCTTTGCCATTTTAAAGGCAACATAAAGAACGTATTTCTTTATTATAAATAAAATAATACTAAACTGCTACATTCCACTTTTGAAAAGTGCGAAATGAAATGGATGCTTGAAATCTAATTGTTCAAATATCAGAAAGATACATTCAGAAGAGATTTAAGAAAAATTTCTTTTATCCTATTAAAAACGTTAACTTTCAATACCATAATACCGTAACTCTATCTTCTTTGCAAACTCCATTAAAATTTCAACGCTACCCTGCAGACACATTCTATCTGCATCAAATCTTTCTTCCAATTTATCCAGTCTGTATCTTTCCAAACTCCAAAAGTCATTCTCCAAACCTCTGATGGCCAGTTAAACAAACAGTTAAGGTGAATTCCGGTCAGAAAGAAAAAGCACTGGGTCATTCCGACAAGGTTGAATCAAAAATGTCGGCGTTTTTATATTTAAACAGAACCGAGATATCACCCTTAACTTGCATTAAGACTTCTTTAGCGATTCTTTTCTTCTTGTTCTTACTCGAAAAACCCCCAAAGGGTGGCTGAGAAGTAGCTACTAATGTTAAAGGGTATAAGCACTTTCCGAGTTTATGAAAGATAGTGATTTTTTCCCTTCCATTTAAGGTGCTTTTATACTAAGAGTAACGTTAAAATCCAACGAAGGAGGTATATAAAATCCGGTGTAAATATGTGCTGTCTTAAAAGCCTGTCTGCAGGTATCTTCCAGAAAACGATGGTGTTGAATGATTCGGCGTAAACTCGAGAACTCTGAAAAATATCCGACCTTGAGTGAACTGTAGTTGTGATTGAATCGTGCACTAGTGATCAAATTTATATTTTTATTTTTATTTCTTTACATAATAACCCAGAGTTCTATATTTGTATGTATACAGTGCTTGTAAATAAAGATAAGTGTTCTCATGAACCTGAAAGTGGCCCTCTTCTTGAAGCCGTTATAAGCCTTGTATAAGCCGAGACGTTACAATAACATCATTATTTTTTCGTCTATTTAATGTAAGGTGATTTTAGTCAACAAAATTAGCATACTCATCCATGAATAATCGCTTCATGTTCACTTAGAAGATTTCAAATCGTTCTACTCCATTTATGAAACCAAATGCTCTATTAACCAAATTTTTTGTAACGACCTTAATTAGAATACAACATTATATTTTATATTTTTTTTTTTTCAAAATAATGCATTCATTATATAACGCCAATTAAAATGTGACTATCTCCTTCAAAATTGTCTATTCAAATTACTGATTTAATATTCAATACGATAATGACATTTGGACATTTAGTTCTTGTTATCTAATAACAAAATGAATGAATATTCATCAAATGATGTATTTATTGTTAGATTTAAAGAACATGGATATCAGAGTAAATATTAATGAATTCAAATATTAAAAAAAATGAATTTTATTCCAAAAGCATAAATAAAACTGCAGCCATAAAATGTCTTCCTATTACAGAAGCTATTTCTAATTAGCATATTAAAGCATTCATCTAATCAAATATCGCCCTCAATTACTATTTCCTTTCGTTCATTAGCATTTTCTGATAATTGAGTTTTTTTAATGAAGTGCTATCTTTTTGTGTTTTTTTTTTCCTTTTCATTGATATAGTTTTGAAAATATTATTGCTTTATCAAATGGTAAGTTGTCGGATAATTTCGCTCATAATGACTATTATTGACAGTTTCAGATGAAACTTGTTTTTTTTTCTTAAAATTGTTGAGGCTTTTTAAATATTTTGGAAGGTGTATTTAATATAATGAATGTAAGGAACTATGAATTATTTAATTGCTGTTATAGTTTTAATATGTTAAAATATTTTATAGCGTCATTACTTTTTCGTAATTAACATTATAGTTTTCATGAAATAAAAGTTTTAAAACAGATATATTTTTATCTATTTAAATCTGATGAAAATAAAAATACTTTTGATGATATTTTCTATTATAATAATTAATTTAATATACTAATGTCTCTTACTAAGTTTTGTTAAGTTAAAAGCTAATTTAATATAATATTTTTGAATTTTCCAATATAATTTTTATTTTTAATATTTAATTGATCTAATTATCTAAAGCAACTTTTCTTAAACTATTATAATTAATGATTATATAAAAAAATAATCGATTGCCAGACAAAAGAACATTTTTATAAAATAATATTGCACAAATTAATTCTCATATGTATGACTTTCGAAGAGAAAATCATTAACAAAGGTTTCATTCAATAAATTTTATTTTAATTGATAAATTTTATATTTGCATAGCAGATGAAAGATATTGAAGTTAAAAAAAAACAAATATAAATAAATAAAGGTGTATATTTATATATTTTATTAATATTTTATAGACAGTTAAAAAACATAGCAGGTAAAATATATAATATATGAAATACATACATATATATAAAGAGATGCATAGATAAATTATAATTTTTTTTTTTCACAAAAAATTTTAGGTATGGAATTGAATTGTATTGAATTCATAATTTCGAAAATAATTAAGGAAACAATTATTAAAGTAAATATTAAGCACTTTTTAAAAATAAATTTTTTAATTGAAATATTAAGTATTTTTTTAATGTGAAATTGTAACATTAATATCCAAAACTTTTTATCTGTTATTTTTGTCTTAATTGAAGTCATTTCGTTTTTGAGGTTCACATTCTTTGCAAAGCTATTATATTAATTAATAATGTAATTAATTGTTTTTTAATATATATTTATATACATATATTTGTAGTGGTTCGGAATCCACTTTAAATCATATGTCCAAGTATAATATGACTACTATTACTATTCCACACCGCATCACTGTCGAACTCAAAACCTGGGGCACCGAGTGCCAGAGCTCTAGACACTGGATCATTGAGTGCCACAATCTAATATGACTGCATAGCGTTGGGCTTGGAGCTAACAAGCCTACCCCTTAAAAAGAAACACATCTTCTGTGTCCAAATCTGCCAGTATGTAGGCGGCCTTGGCCCACCATGGAATTGTTGCACCAATGGAGAATATTTGGTTTGGTTTGGTTTGTCGCTCTACGGTCATCTTGTGCACACGAAGGCTAAACAGACCGGGACTGACAGTTTAAAGTGGATTCCGAACCACTAACAAACGTCCATGCTACAGCTAGGATTCGAACCTGAAGCCTGTGATAGAGACCAGGGCGCCAGCCACTTGGCCATCCAATGAAGTAGAAGAAGTAGTATAATATATATATATATTGAGACAAAAAAATTTGTAAAATAATTATATCTTATTCACATTTCATGCAGATCTTCGATCATCATCGAAAGATCATCGGCATGTCATCAAGATTTTCAGATCATCGGCATGCTATTGGATATTTATATAATGAAACGCTTAAAAATATTATATAGTAATATAGTTACTGTCTGATATTATTACATTTATCTCTTTCTTATGCAAAATAAATAAAATATACCATTAAAACGTATCCAATTTTTAAAAAAAAATTGTATTGTTTTCTTTCTTTTCGTCAAACGTTTGTGCTTCGTTCCAACAAGAACGATATTTTTACAAAATGATATTTCGTTTGGTGGAAAAAAAAAAAATAGCACAAAAGTCATGCGATTAATAAACTGCCTTCCGCGGACAATTAGCTTACAGTTCCATTTTAAATAACTCAAGAGTCAAGTTATTCGTTACCAAAAATAATAATTCATTTTTGTTTCGCAGAAGGAAGTCCCAAGAGAACAGAGGAATCCAATTCAACACACCTGGTCTTCAATTGATGAACGCGGAATTCGCGAGACTCGAGCAGTCATTTCTCAGACGGCATTACGTTTCAAGTGAAAGTTTCTCTGCACACTTTCCGGACGAGTTTTAATTGCGTCCCGGCTTTTGTAGATAAAGCACTCGTACCCGGCTTCCAGAAGCCACAAGACCACTCAACTCTAAGGAACGCTATAGAGATTTATTGGATGAAGAGTTCCAAGAGGAAATTTGAATAAAAGAAAAAGGGATTTTTTTATCCCTACAAGAAGAGGAAGGGAGGGTAAAAAAGCAATTAGAAGTTGTCTTTTTAAAGAAGAATTGGCAACATGAATCGAAGTTGGGAGCTGTTGCCATTTTTTTTTTAAATTTAAGCTTTGTGCTGGACCGTATTCATCATTTTCGTCGTTATTGAAACAAGGTACAGATTTATTTAAGAAAGTTTGTTTTGGTGTTAGGGTATTGCGTGAAATATCAATGTATGGGTCTTTTGCATAGTAAGAAGATCATTAAAAATCTAAAAGAAAATCCCCATCTTTAAATAAATATGCTTCAGTTTTTTGTTTTTTCTTCTCTGTAGAATATAGAACATGTATAAGATTCTAAATAGAAAGATTTCCAAAACAGGATTTAAAATTTTAAATAACAGTACATATTTTTTTTTTTACATTTTTTTACATGTCAATTTTATTTAAAATCATTCAGAAATATGATTTGCGGTTAAATTTATTTTTTGCAGATTTGTGCGTAGTAAATGTAGTAAAATGATTAAGAAAGAAAATGGACATAGAATAGTAAAAAAACATCGAAATAAAGCATTTAAAATCATTTAGAAATATAATTTTGATTAAATTTATTTCTTGTAGATTTGTGCGTCCTAAATTTAGTAGAATGATTAAGATAGAAAAAAAGGGCATCGAATATTAACTAAACATCGAAATAATGCGAAGTAAGTATAATTTATTATTTTAAGAATTTATTTATGATTGCATTTACAAAAAAAAAAAAAAATCACTTAATCAAAAGTTTGTAGCATTTTTATTTATCGAAAGATTTGAAAGGAATTTATATCAAACAGAAAATAATATTTAAAAAATGTTTTGCATGTGAAGAAATTTAACATGTGCAGCACTTCTTCCAAATAGATAGCAAAATATTAATGGATACGGATTAACATTTGACCAAAATAATAAATGTTCCCAGGAAAAAAAAAGCTACTCAACAAAAGTACTTAAAAGATGCGAAATTAAGAATAATCGTTTATATTTTGGAATGAGTTCATTTCATGCTCGCTCCTTACCCCACTAACCCTCAAAAGAGCAAACGGGGAAAAAGATAAACACTTCATTTCTTCGTAGGAATTTTCAATTTTTTTTATTATTTTTTTAAAAGAAAACGGGGAAAATTCAATACAAAAATAAAAATTTATGATATACTTAAAATAGTTTATGCAGTTTTACTAAATTTAATTTGCAAATTCCTTCAAAAAATAAATAAATAAATAACACATAATAATTTTTTTCAATATCGTATATGTTACTAACATTATTTGTGACAGTGATTAATAAATTTCTCAAAATAAATAAAGATTTATATTTAATTTTATCAATTATTAGTAAAATTATTAAAATGGCATATCATTCCACGTGCTTGCATATTTAATTTAAATGGCATTAAATTTGCAAATTCCTCGATGCGCATGAGCACGAGGATTTCTAAGTATTTCAAAATAATTTATTAACAAAATACTCATTTCATCTGTTCAATTTAATGAAACACACGCGATTGCCTTTGAATTACACTTTTCGGATCATTTGGTGTGTTAGTTGCACAATATCTTTAAATCTGACAACGTGATTATTTTAATAGTAGATAAGAATTTTTGTTCAGTTGTTTAATATACTTTTTTTCTGGATCTTATTTTAATATATCTTAGTGATTATGCATATTTTATTGGGAATTCATAAATAGTTATAGTTTGGGTGTGTAATAAAACCATCACTAATAACTAAGTCAGTGTCCAATTTTAGAACATATATTTAATATATCTGGAATAATAATCTACTTTATTTTTAAAATAATAAATTGTTAAAAAAAAACATATAAATTCGATTTTTCCAAAATAAATCAATAAATAAAAAAATTAAATAAATAAATAAAATATAGTTATATTAGATATATATAAACTAATGAGTCTGTATAGCATTTTTTTACTATATTTTATTACAAAAAATATAGACTATTTCAGTTTTAAATCTAAAACTATTTTCTTTTATATTATTACAACACTCTCATGGACGAAGTTCTGTTAACTTAAGTCATTGGTTCCACTCAATCAGTTTTTATTTCTTGGCTCCGCATCTTAACTGTGATCTTCATTCTCAAATCACATGTAACGACTGCACTCCCAGACACATTGAAGAAACTGCCGACATTCTTTAGCAAAATATTTTGCGAATATTGTTGTCGTGAAACACGTGCTTCTGCGCTTCAGACCTGCCGGACATTTAAGTGCCGTTTTATAGGCCGTGCTGCCTTTAATTTTTTTTTCAAAGAAAACGAATGTAAGTTTCTTTTTCAATTCCAACTATTAGTTCACACTCTCCCTATATATATCTTGTTCACATTTTCAATCGTTCATAAAATACTTCTTATTCCTCCATTCAAGTTCAAATACATTTTTTTTTTAACTTGTAGTGGAGGACACTGGATGCTAATACATTTTTTTCAAATATTAATTCAGTAATTAATTTTAGTTTTTTTTAGATTTAAGTTGCATATATCTAATAATAGATAGCGCCAGATGTGAGAGGAAAATTTCAACTTTATTTGTAAAGGACTTTTCTGTAATAGAGCAAAAAAAAAAAGTAGGAATTGTTTTTAAAATTGTTTTTTTTTTTTTACATTACTTGTTGAATTCAAAACCATCTGCAGAGGGTTGCTCATCATAAAGCTGTTCGAAGATAGAACGGAAACGAAGGCTCCAGCTAATTCATTTCCCAAAGGGATTCGGCAGCGAAAGACAGAGTTTAAGCTTTTCGTTAAAAGCTGAAAGAATACTAATTTGCTTTCATAAAACGACAAAACAACTATAAAATTCTTTTTTCACTGTAGCTAGAGAATTTGCATTTATATTAAGTGTTTTAGATTAAGAGAGATAAAAAAAAAAAAAAAAGATCAGAAACTCAATAAATGATAGAGGAAACTAATAAATAAATTAACTTATCCTTAATTTATATCATTTTAACAAAAGATAGCTTATAGTATTTTGGCGAGGCAGGACAGATCAGGAAAAATGGCAACTATCTAGTATCACATTTAATATATTGTTTTCTGTCATACTTGTAGCTTCTAATAGATTCTTTTTAATAATTTAATTTGCATTTTTGTTTAAAATTTCGAACTAAATAAAATATAAAATAAAACAATTAAGTCGACTGTCTGCCAAGTGTTAGTGCGTTGTGGCATTTCTTTCTCACTGAAAGAGTTTCGCAATTTCATTTCCAGGAGAGAGGAGTGTATGTTATATGACAACTATATAATAACAACACATCACTCACATTTGAACCAGACGAGCTTTATTGTGGGCAGTTATATTGCACGCAATTAGAGTTTTGAACTCATAAGAACAACCTGTCACTCAAATCTGATAGCAGCTACTCGGTATCCTACATAATGAGACTCATAAAATTAGCGAATGTATGTGTGACATTCACAGGTCGAAATAATTAAACATCTAATATGGACTACACCATGTGTTCTTCCATCATGATGGGTGATAGACCACCAGTTAGGAAATGTCTTTGAGAAGTGAGGGAAGTGACACCCTCTCGACGTATTGTCTTAAAAGGAGTTTTTGGACAAGGAAAGAGAGAGTTCTGCAGCGAGTCGACCAGAAGTGTTTTTCTCTTTTTCTGAAAGTGACGGAACATGCCTGGAGTTTCCGCCAGTTTTCATTGGCCTTCGTGTAATAATTAAGGTCTGCAGCACACTACTGCATTAGATTCGTCGTAGACTCGGGAACTCTGAAAATCTCCGTCCTTGGAGTGAACTGCACTTGTGCATCAAATTATCTTTAATTTTAATTTTTTGTAAATAGAGCTCTGTATATTTGTATATAATACTTATAAATAAAAATTAAAGTGTTCCTATGAACCTGAAAGTGGCCCTCTTCTTGAAGCCATTATAAGTCTAGCATAAGCCGAGACATTACAATAGTGTCTTATAAGAACAAGCCGTATCCAAAACAAAGATGCATACATGCTTGAAACATCTCAGTTGAAAATTTGATTTCATAGATGCACATTTTCAGAAATTGATTTACGAATGCTGTTTCGGGTTTCTTGAATTTTTGCATACGATACAGATATTTTAAAATGTAATTATGCGAAATACCAATATTCTTAATGAAATGTTAAAAAAAAAAAAATATCAAACTCAAAAGAAAATATTTTTAAGAAATTTGTTTGCCTTTGTTCTTATAGATGGTTTAATTTTTTCGGCATGTTATTACACCCAATAATATCTTACTAAATGTTCATTAAATTAATAATAGACTCCAATAATTATACTTATTATTTAATAATATTCTCATTAAAATCTGAAGGAAAACTAGTTTTTTTTTTTTTGGATGAAAATAATTGAAGGAAAACTATTTTTTTTTTTTTGTTGAAAATAAAATTATTTAATTTAATAATTCTCTGAGTCTAAAAAACACGTGGGCTTCGGACTTTGATAGAACGTTAATGGCTCATCAAATTAAAGTACATGTATTTATAGTGAATCATATATTTTAATTGTTGATTAATAAATCAATGATTAAATTTTTAGATATTACTTTACGCATGAAAATTTCTTTCCGTGTAAATATTCGCAGATTTCTAACATACTTCATGCAATTCGCAATGAAGTGAACCACTCAGTTGTCGCGGATAACGCGCGTAGAATTGTTTTTCATTAGTATCCAACTGGATCCATTGAACAAAAAAAAAACTCTTTCCATAAATGCCTGAGTTTCGTTTTTAAACATTTAGTATATCTTCAAATCAACGCAAAATTTCGCAGATAGTTTTTTTTTAAAAAAATATTTCTATTATTTTGTTTCCAAACTCATGATAGATTTCGATAATATTCTGTTGTAGTGCGTATTAATCTAAAGAAAACAAAATTGCCAACAATAAGAAATACAGAAAAAAATGGCAACAATACAATAATAACTTAGATGCACCTGTTGTGCAGAAAATATATTCGTTAAAGTTTGAAGTGTAAAGGTTATTCAATGGTAACTTCGCAAATTGACATTAAGGATCGAAAGAACAACCGTTATAACTGCATTTTAGTATATAATATTCTAACTACTTTCGGAGTAAATTTTCTGATAAATATGTTTGCTTCTACTACTTTCCCAACCACAAAAGTATGGAAATGCTATGTATGTAGAAGAATATTTATGCATCTGGAACAATTGAAAGAACATTGCCATCAACAACATCTAAACATGCCTTATGTGTGCGATCTCTGTGGGAGAGCAGTTAAGAAGTTGAGTGACTTCAAAAGACACCAGTTGGTTCCCACCGGCAAGAGACCTCCCGTTTGCACACACTGCAGAAAAGCATTTGGACGGAAGGGTCACCTGAATCGCCATAAGAAAACCCATGAAGAAAAACCTTGCTGTTGTAAGGAGTGCAAAAGATGTTTCAAATGCGAACAAGATTTCAAGAGACACAAGCTAGCTCATGCAGAAGTAAAAACTCGGGTTTGTGAATTATGTAGGATGATATTCGAATATGAGAGTCAATTAAAGGTTCATATGATATCTCATACAGATATACGACCTTATGTTTGTAATATTTGTAGTGAAGCATATAAACACAAACACATTTTGGAAAAGCATGTGAAAAATAGTTGCCGAAGTTCGCCTGCCAATGCAAGAAGTACGCTCATCTGGAGACCCGTCCCAGACCTCATGTGAAAACAGAAGATAGTCTTCTCGACAAAATTGACATACGAAAAAGAAATGAAATTTGATCTCTCATTCACAAACAAAATATGCTTTCCTTGATACATTATTAAAAAAAACGTTGTATGGAATAATGTATAATAATAATGATGTAATATGAGGAAATTTTCTCCCAAATCCTGAAAGTTTGTAATCAAATAATATATTTAAATTTAAAAATATTATGAAAGCATTTTTAACTTGATAAATGAAATTAATCTGGGAATAATTATTCTGTGTAAACAACAATATGATGGGTGAAGGAACAATACTCTATTTGTTTTTATCAGTAACAGGAATGTATTTTAACAAATGTCTCGGATGCATGATTTAATTTTAAAAAAAATAATTTTTAATAAATATATTGAACTTTTAAATGCAATCTAATATTTTTCATAGTGAAACAATGTTTATTTTAGACAAATTTTAACTTTGTAAATGTTATCATATCTAATTCCTGCTAAGTTTCATAATTATTTCAACTTATTTAGATAAATTCATTTTTAATTTGCAATCGGTGAAGTTTTAAACAATTAATTTTATGCTTATGTTTTACCAACCTGCACTATTTGTTACCTACAAATTTGTGTTACTTTTAAGTGTACAAATGTTTTGTTATATTTTTTGTATGAGTATTGCTGTTAGCTGAAATTCTTCTGTATTGTTACTTTAATGCACAAAGTAATATATTCTTAATAAAATAGATGTTTCTATTTTTAAAATTTTGTAATTTTAAATATGTGCTAATATGTCAAACAAAATAAAGATTCGATTTCTTAAAAATAATTGTAATTTGTTATTAATTCAGACATAACAAAACAAATTTAATTATATGAAAATTATTACAAGCGGGTATATCATACTAAAGGATTCCATGCATTTTTAGTATTTTACTTTAAATATTTTCTTTCATGTATTAAAAGTTATCAGCAATTTTAAATTTAATTTTCATAGAGATCATAATACATATTAACAAATAATTTGTTTCAATGCATTAAATACAGCAATTTATAAATTAATATTTTTTTTAAATAATAACGTTTTATTTTCTTACTTTTAAATAAAACGAAAAAAATTTAATTCCAGAAAAATATGTTAATTTTAAATTTATTTTGACAAAACACATTCCCTAAGAAAATTGTTCTTTAGATTTTTCTATAAACATAAATAAAACATTATTTCTATTGAAGCCTAAAATTCGAAATGTATAATTTTCATCTTTTAAATAAAAATCAATCGAAAATGTTACTTTACCTTCAATATCAAATGAGTCTTTTATTAATATATTTCGGTTCATTTTGCAGTCTCATCGTGTGTCTTCAAAGCTGGTCTCAAATTACAGTTTTTGAAGCTGTAATTAATTTTTTAATAAATAAAATACATCAATTCTATATTTACAATTTGTAATTTTCTAAAATATATGGTAAATTTATTGTAAATTGAAACGTATTTTAATATTAGCCTTTCGTTATATAATCCTCAATGCACAGGACAAACTTTCGATCAATTTAAAATGGCATTAAAAAAGAGTTTAAATTACAGATTGAAAATTTTCAAATGTTGAGGTGAAGAATGAAGCCAAAATGTTTGCAAAGAATATTGTAGGAAGACAGGCAAAATATCCAAATATCATTGAATGCTATTTGGGTGTTACATATCCGAATAGCCTTCAGTCAAAGGAATTAGTGGGCTCACAAATATTTAGGAGATTGTATGTAAAGAATTATTTTGTTCAATTTTTTCATACAATTCACCCTGACATTAGCAGGAATAAACTTCATTGATATAAACCACGGTGGATTACATTGATACTTTTATATAGTAAATAATTTTTTCAAAGTATTTTCACCTGAATTTACTTTACTTTAAAATGTAGAACTTGTTTTAATTAGCCCTAGTTAGCAAAAAGTGACCTTAGAGCTACGAGTCAAAGCAAATCAGAATATTTGATACAGAAGGGATTCGATTCGTGGATCTAAGGTCATTTTGTGCATACTTTAGGCAAATTAGACCGCGACATACAGTTTAATGTGTATTCCAAACCGCTCACAAACATCTATGCCATCGCCTGGATTCGAAAATGAAGAGTGTGAAACCGGAGGTCGGAACACTAGCCAATTGGCCGCCAGGCTGCAGAAAAGAAATGGAGGAATAAAGGTCCGAGAACACGACACGTGACCAAGTGATCAGGTGTCCAGCTGATGTAAAAGAGTGCTCATGTTAGAAGACGATGACTGCCTATGCTTCCGTCAGCGAATTAAGGGACGCGGAGATTCGCATGCGAATGGGACACGCTGTATAATGCATCTGGCATAGACTTTCTTTTTGTTTAGTCACAGTTTTCTGTGGTTTCTCTGTGTAATATGCAATTGCGGAGAAGTTAAAGCGAAGACTACCTTTCAACATCCATCGACAGCGCTATCTGGTGCATATCAGACGTACTTGAAAATCATAATATTTTAAAATTTTTAAGTAATTTCTTTACGTTTGGTTTGCTTTGACACACTACTATCATTTTGTGCACACTTAATTAGAATCAATTAAAATCAATTCAGAACCACTATCAAGCATCCATACCATCGCCCAACTTGCTTAGAAAAGTACCAATTTCACAAGCTTCGAGAAGATTTAAACGAGGTATACCGTGATCGCATCTTTTATGAATAATTACATGTTATTTGGTCTCATTCATGTCTACCATAGTAATTACAATACAAGGAACGAAGGACAACATTGTAGACAACATGTAGAACTTTATAATTAAGTCCTTTGTCTGAGTTTTGTCTGATTAGATAATGCAATAATTATTCTTCTTTCTAACAATAAAGCATCTGGTTTTTCTGTAAATCCATTTTGTTGTTCTCCTTGATATTAACCAGTGAGCATCTCTTCGGTTCCCTAGTTGCTGCAGAAATTTATATATATTGTTCGAAACACTTAAAACTTATCCTCTTTTACAAAATTGTACAAAAATGCATATGCTTTTTACATATGTTTTTTTTTATCGGTATTTAACTTTTATTCAGAACTATTTTTCATTAACTATTTTGACTAAATAACTGAGATTTTGTTATCAGGAATTATGCAGTGTTTATTTTATTTTACTTATTTATTAATATTTATTTATAAATACATATTTTACTATTCTTTGAACACCAGAAATAATTACGGATTTGTTTTTATTTTGGCTGCATAACTATGTAGAAGACGGACAAGACATGCTTTCAAAAAGAAAAGTAAATTTCAAGAATCAGTATGCTTGTAATATCTATCAAACTTGATTTCCATTTTTTACCTCTTCAGGGTGGAGATGAAAAATCAGAACAATTTTACACGAGCGAGAGTTAAGCATTCCAAACGAAGTACGGAATAAATCAAATACTCATATAAAATCAAAATGCACTTGCTAAAAAAAATGCAGTAAAATACCAATATATGGTTTATAGGTGCATGTTCGAGACCACCGATACATAGGACTGTGTTACTACTACATTTTGATGACGATGATGATGTTGAAGATTATTGGAGATCGCTGGCCCCGCCAGGAGCCTCATCTCTGGTGGTGACAAACCTAAAAGCAATGAAAACATTGGCAAAGCCCAAAGGTTAAAGGAAATCGTGAGAATTTAAAAAGTCCAAACATTCAAAACTGAATATAGGTAGCTTACAGCAGAATATTCCTAGGTCTTTTAAAATTATAGTACAATTCCTATTGTCCGATCTCCTGAATGGCCAGTGCTATATTTTGGCTCAATATAAGGTATTTAAACTCAGAGTGTCATTGACCCCATCCGTGTATTCCCATGGTAAAAAAAAAAAAAATCATAAAATAAACTTAAAAAAAATCATGCATATTCATTTAAGTAAACTAAAAAATTGACAGCATTTTTAAATTTGTTAATCTATGTTAATTTATGTTTAGAAAAATGTAGTTAGTATTTAATAACTTTTTTAATTTAATAATTTGAACAACGAATTTTAATAAAATCAACTCAAAATTTCATTTTTAAATTCTGAAAATTATTTCAAGATTTTAGTTTCTAATCTACGATTAAGTTCGTGATATAGTGCGTAGTTCGTAAAGATAAAAAATATTAAAAATTAGTTATGCAAAAAAAAAAAATTGGCAACACAAAGTATAATCTAAGTAGATTATGTAGAAGCATGTTCAATAAATGTCGAAAAATTGCAAGTGAAAACTGCATTTTACAAACTCTTTTTTAAATTTTCATTTTATAAATTTGTACGCGTTGCAAATTCACAATATGTCTTCTTCGGATACGACGTCATCTGAAGGATTTTTCAAATGCATTAAATGTGGGGAACAATTTGTACTTTCAAAAGATTTAAGAGAGCATTACTCCAAAGAACATCCAAAAAAGCATCACCAGTGTGGATTCTGTAAAAAGGAGTTCCATCTAAGAGTAATGTGAAGAAACACGAGATAATTCATGAAGGAGAAAGGCCTTTTGTTTGTAAGATCTGCGGCAAAAATTCAATCGAAAGAACGTTTTGAAAAGACATGAGAAAACTCACTCTAAGGATGTGAATCATTTTTGTGAAGAATGTGGAAAAATTTTCAAATTCACTCGAGAGGAATATGTGGAGAATCACAAAAATTTCATACCGGAGAAATGCCTTTTTTTTTTGTGAAGAATGTGGCAAAACATTCTCTTACAAATCAGAACTAGACAAACATAAGAATAGTCATTCAGAAAAAGACCCCATGTTTGCGAGAAGTGCGGAAAAGTATACAAATTCAAATGGGATTTGAATAAACATATGCGGTCTTGTACCACAGAAGAATCTGTAAAACTCGGAGAAGACGTATGTCCACCTGAAGACTCATCTGCAACTCCTGAGGACACGCTTAGCACATCTGCTACTCAAACATCACTCGCAGAGGGAAACATCGCTCCTAACAAAATGAACATAGTAATAATAGAAGACAAAACTTATTATGCATTGTGATTTTAAAAATATAAAAATGGAATTCCTTGCTAGTGACCCTTACAATATTTTTATACACATTAAAGATATTTTTAAAAAATTATTTCCCTCTAAATTGAGCTAAGATCGTTCTGAATGTGTAAGTTAATGTATTTAAACACGTTTTAACTGTATGAAATGTAAGATCAATTGTTAGAAAAATAGTGTTTTTTTTAATAAAAGACAAGCATTATATTTAATGCAGCATAGGTATTGTTTTAAACCTGAAAAATAGTTTTTAAAGGATTTTTAAGATTTGACTTGAGTTGTTCAACTGTCTCAAAATTGTTTTACTGTATCATAATGAATTGTTTTATAATATTGCATATTTTTATTTTGTATTTGTCATAATTTATATAATTTTAATTCTCAATAAAATTTTACATGTATAAAAAGTGTTTTTAATTCATTCGCAGTACACGATTTACTAAGTATTACTTGATGCTTTGCAGATACACGCGAATTTTTATAACAGTGCAAGAAATGCTAATATGTTAAACTTCTTTTGAAATTATGTTTCCTAATTCCGTGTCTATCGCTAATTATAAATATATGCGTACTTATTATGAAGAGAAAATTCGTTTTTAAAACTTCTTTATTGTTATTTCAAATATGTATGTTCCTTTACAATTGTTAAGGCAGAAATAACATTTTAACAGTTTCACATTTCCTTTCATATCAAATACAAAATAAGCGATTGTTTGTAAATGTAAGAGAATAAAATTACTAGCATTCCAAGTGTAGCTATAAAATTATTTCATTTAATTTGTAGCTAGACAATTTCATTTAAATCAGAAAATTTGTAATTGTTGAATTAACTATATTAATTGTGATATTCTATATTCAACTAATAGAAACTACACATAATTATTTTAAAAATATATTTTAATAATATATTTATATCAAAACTTCTTTTGCTTGAAAACAGATTTTAAATATTAATTAAAATTTTTTCATTTTTAAATGAATAGGAATTTATTCCATCAGAATATTTTAAACGACTTTTCTGGACAAAATAAATTTGTTACATAAATTGCTTTAGATTGCTAGTAATTTAGTAAAAATTTTTTATTTGCTTATATTTCTAGTTTTTAATTAAATTAATTTTTAAACAATCTCCTGTTGAAAATTTCATATTTTTATTTATTTTAAAGTGGTGTTCAGTAAAGTTTTTACCTGATTTCTATAAACAGAGAAAGATTGCATAATAAAAATTTGTGACAGAAAATGTATTTCTTCAATCTGTGCTTGTTTATTTGAATTTAATCTTATAATGTGTCTCTAAATCTGTAATTGCTGGTTTTTAATGAATATTACAGAATGAATGTAAATTTTCGTATAATGCCATTTCGAATTTTTAAAACAATTTCATCAAACATTTATAATCACCTTAATTTAACCCTAAAATTAAAGTCACTTGAAATTTTACTCAAAAATAAGCATTTTTATTTTAAGAATAAATTTTCTGTGAAATTTAATTTATGCATGCAAATGAAATGTAGATTATTGCACAAAATTTTTAAAGTTTCATAATATTCATTAATATATATCTTATAATATATCTTTTAATGAATAAGACAACTTAATTGAATGTAAATTTTTGTATAATACAATGGTAATTTTATTGTTTTCTTATTTGAAAACATTTTAATTGTCGTTAATTTTACCATCAAATTAAACTCACTCAAAATTGTACAGAAAAAATAAGCATATTCATTTTAAGAATAATTTTTGTGAAATTAAATAAATGCATACGACTGATCAGCAATTTGTTGCACAAAATGGTTCATAACCTAACATTGCAAAGTGGCGGAAGGTAATTGGGTGTAACAGGAAAAATGACTCGTCACCATTTCATGGTCCAGAAAGTGCTTCTGATTAAATCGAGAGTGGAATTGGCGAGTATCATATTTAAACCACTAGAGTAGTTTCAATGCATATTTTAAAAATTAAACTTGCATGTTATATTGAAATTCCTAATAGAGAATCTCAAATCCTTATAAATATCTTTTATTTTTTCAAAACAATTATTACAGGTTTGAGATCTCTCTAAATGTAGCATAATAAGCAGGATTTTATAACATTATCAAATTAAAAATTCAGGCCAAAATAGTGATTCGATATTTGTGAAATGTAAAAGTAAAACATGTTTTTTGTTTGACCTATTCTCCAAAATTTAAAACTAATAGTTAGCAAATCGTTGTCATATGTTCGATAATACCAGATGTTGAGAAACGCATTATCACGTAGTTTCTTTGCATATATTACATTATAGAGTAGAACAACTGTTTCGATCGCAACCATAAAGGTTATTAATTGTTATTTTACTAAATCAATTTTTCAATTTAAAATGTATATTACCTTAAAAAATTCCCTAATATACAAGCCAAAAGTCTCCATTATGAAGGCTATAATAAACATAAAATCCTTTTGATTAGCAAATCTGCTTCGATCAATCTTACTGAAAACATTTATAAAAAATTCTAAATATTGTGGATATTTTCTCATATTGCTGCATGTCAGTTTTTAAAACATGACACATAATTTGTTTCTCAAGTACTCAATGGAGAATATTTTTCTGAAAATTGTTTGACTCTGTTCTTGTAGATGGTTAAATTTTTATCGCAAGTATATTACGCTCAATAAAGTTGTTTTACGAAATGCTCACTTCAAATCATAGAATTCAATAATTTTGCTTTTTATTTAATGATATTCTCTTCAAAATCAAATAAATTTGAAGGAAAAATATTTCTTTTACTGTGTTGAAAATAAATTAATTTAATTTATTAGTTCTCTGACTCTAAAAATCCTGTCTGTGTCGGACTTTGACAGTAGGTTAGCTGCGCATCAAATTAACATACATATATTAATAGTAAAAAATATACAGACAGCTTGACTTTGAACGAAATATATTGGCAGCGTTAGAATAATTGGAATAATTAAATGAAATCATATTATTCCATTTAATTCCAATCCAAGGGCAGTCCCGGCAACCTAAAAAAAGAAATTGGCAATTTTGTTTTCCTATTTGACATATTAAATAATTGGATTAGAAAACTTACAGCTACTCCTTCCTTTTATAGACAAGAAACAAAATTAAAATTAATGCACATCAATTTTTACGTTCAGTAATTTAAAATATAAATGAATTCAAAACAAGTAATATAAAAAAATTAAAGTAAGTTCCTACTTTTTTTCACTATATTGCAGAAAGTCCTTTACAAATAATTTTCATTCATTTTTTTTAAGTTTTTCTGGCGCCATATATTGGTAGATTAACATAAATCTAAAAAAAAAAAAAAAAAAAAAAAAAAAAAAAACTAAAATTAATTAATTTAATTTAATTACTGAATTAATATTTGAAAAAATTCTATTAACATCCAGTGTCATGTACTACAAGATAAAAAAATTGTATTTGAACTTGAGGGGATGAATAAAAAGTATTTTTTAAACGATTGAAAATTTGAACAAGATATATATAAGAAGAGTGTGAGCTGTTAGAAGGAATTGAATAAAAATTACATGAACATTTAGTAACAGTAAAACATGATTTTATAATACATTAAATTCAATTCTATGTACAACAACTGTGTGGACATTACTAAATATACAAAGGACGCTTGTCAATCAAACACAGAATAACGCTTGTCAGTCAAACACAATCTACAATTCAGTGGTCAGTTGTGCAGCTACTGTAATGCACTCATGTCCATAAATTAAGGATAATGAAGTTCAGACAAAGAAAGAGACAGAAGCAAAACAAATTTGACTTATTTGTAAAGTCTATTTATTAAACAAAAGGTAAAGAGCAAAAAAAAGATGCAATATGTTTGACATAATTAATAAAAATTGCGATTTTTACTCCATTTTTTTCCAGCAAATTTCAAAAAAGAACCTATTTACAAAAAACAGTATAACATGGTTAGTATGATGGTGACAACAGTGGGTTTTTTGCCGAATGAGAGTATGCACATAGCTTGGATGCATGGTGCCATGATCTGATGCGTATTGCACCAGAAAGAGGGACGCCTTGTTTGTCATTCCTGACTTTAATATAGAATAGCGGAGCGTAGACTGCAATCGAAAAATTATTTTCACCACTTCATTACTTGCAAAATGAATTCATATTTCTACACGAAAATAAATGGTGGTACATTTCAAACATTTGCACTATTAATGAAAAAAATATTTCTGCAAAATTAATAAAATCTAGCATAATGGTAATCCAAGACAAATAAGTAAGAAAAACGTTATAATTAACTATTTTTATTAATTAAATAACTGCGATTTTGTTAGCAGGATTTTGCTAGTTTGTATTTAATTTTATTGTTTTATTTTTATTTTTTAATACAATGTTTACTCTTTTTCGAAAAATAGAAATAATCGAGGCTTCATTTTTGCTACTTAATTTTGTAGAAAACGAACAAATCCAGTTTTCAAAAAGGAAAAGCAAATTTGAAGAATCAGTATACTTGTGACATGTTTCAAAATTGATTTTCATTTTTTAACATGAGTTCTGAGTATGCGAAGGAAAAATCAGAACAATTTTATGCAAGAAAGAGTTAAGCATTCAAAACGAAGTTCTGCATATATAAAATCTACTTTCAGATACCCATATAGATTTGAAAAGCGCTTGCTAAATAAAAAATTAAAATAATAAAATTCCTTGGGTTCAATGTGGGGCCTGAATGGCCGAGTGGCTAGAGTTCTAGAGCTCGGTACCACAGGTTTCGGGTTCGAATCCCGGCGATGACATTATTGTTTGTAGAGATTATAAGTCAACTTTAAACCGCAGGTCTAGCAGGATCGTAGAGCTTTGCAGAGGTATTGTTACTCGGCGTCCGTAGCTTATCTTCAAGCTACACGATCCCACTGGGTAGTACTAAGTAATAGCATCGGTTGCCTTAAGGCATCAGATACTATTGTCTAAGTGTTTGCCAGCTGCATTAGAAAGAAAAAAAAAAAAAAATTCTGTCTTCAAATTCCAATATAACAGATTTAGGTGCATCTTCAAGACTATCACCACATAGCACCGCATGCGATTTTTAATAATTTAACTTAATTACAACATTTTGCTCAAAATAATATATTTCAGCTCAATATGGAATTCTCCTTAACTTGATCTCTGCTCACAAACATAAAAAGATGGTAAAAAAATTGTGCATATTTTTTAACTAAAATATAAAATTGATAGAATTTTAAACTTCATAATGCCAGATTAATTAATGCTTATTTAATGCTATCTACTTTTTATGATGTTTGCCTATTTACAAATACCGAATTAGATTAAAATCAAACCAAAATTCCATTTATAAGTTCTGTGAATTATTTTTGAATTTTAGTTTGCAGTCTATGATTAAGTTCCTGATATAGTGCGTAGTTAAGAAAAAAAAATTGCATCAAAAAGAACTAATGTAAAAGAAAAAAATATATTGGCAACACAAAATGTCGAACTAAGCATGTTGTCTAGATATATATTAAAGAAGTATCGAAAAGGTAAGAGTGACAGCTGCATTTAACATACATGCTTTAAAATTTTCGTTTTTTAGATTAATCCGAGTTGTCTTCGAAATGTCTTCTTCTGATACCACATCATCTGAAGAATCATTCACTTGCATGAAATGTGGGGAAAAATTTGAACTTCGAAGAGGTTTAAGAGAGCATTTCTTCAACCAGCATCTAAAACAGATTCACACTTGTGGATATTGTAAAAGGGTGTTCCCTTTTAAGAGTTATTTGAAGAGGCACGAGAGGATTCATACAAAAGAAAAGCCTTTTGTTTGTAACACCTGCAGCAAAAAATTCACTGAATTGGGCAATTTGAACACTCATAAGAAAATTCACTCTAAGGAAGTGCGTTATTTTTGTGAAAAAAATGTGGAAAAACATTCAGATTCACTAGAGAGAAATTTGTGAACTCTCATAAAAATTTCATACAGGAGAAATGCCTCATATATGTGAAGAATGTGGCAGAGCTTTCTCTTACAAGTCAGGTCTAAGCAGACATAAGGAACTTCATACAGAAGAAAGAATTCACGTTTGTGACAAGTGTGGTAAAGCATTAAAATACAAGCATGCTTTGAAGGCACATATGCTGTCTTGCGTCACAGAGAAACCTGGCAAACCCGAAGAAGGCATGTGCTCATCAGACGATTCATCTGCAACTCCTGAGGACAAACCTAGCACTTCTCAAAACTAGTCAAACGTCCCTAACTGAGTGAAATATCATCAATAACAAAATGAATATAATAATAATATAAAGCAAAATTGATTGTTCGTTGTGATTTCATATATGTAAAACTGTATTTCCTTGCTATTGACGTTTACAATATTTTCAACCAGAATAATGAAATTAAGATAAATAATTCTCTAAATTGAGCCAAGATTGTTCTAAATGTGTAAGTTAAAATTGTATTGATGCTATGTTCAAGTGTTTAAAATGTAACATCAATCGGATAGGAAATAATGTTCTTTAAAATAAAGACAAGCATTATGTTTGATGCAGCATAGGTAATGTTTTAAACTGAAAAATAATTTTTAATGTGTTTTTAAGATTTGACTGGAGTTGTTCAACTGTCTGAAATTGTTGTACAGTATCATAAATAATTTTTATAATAATGCATATTTTTAATCTGTATAGGTT
>BPLR01008642.1:0-34986 GCA_021605095.1 Caerostris extrusa | reverse complement strand
TATTGCATTGCTGGCATTGCATATATGTTAAGAACATACAACATACATATTTTGAAAATGCTTAAATTCAATATGCAACACTTTTTATTAATTTTATTTTTATTAACATCATTTTAATTAGTAGAAATTACATTATTATTATGTAAATTTTGTTATCAATTAGAGCCTGATAATAAACTACATTTCTTTTGCTTTTCCCATTGTTACAAGCTTGGATACATTTTTTTTTTCATTCCCAGCTATAAACTTTGTTATATGACCATTAAGTAAAGCAGTCTGATCTCAAATTAATCCCAGAATTTTAAGGATTGTCTTTGTTCTTTGTTAATAGACATAGCAAAAAGCGAGTCATATCAGGAATTGTAGCATTTTGAATTCAATGGTGTATAGGATGTTATTAAGGGTATCATGGGAATGAAGATGTCTTCTTCTTTGCACAAACTAGTTAAAATAGTTGCTTCCTGTAACATTTTTTGTCTCGGAACTTGTTAAAGTCTTGTCCTAATACAAAGTCTTTGGGACAGAAGAAGAAAACCAGTGTAAAATTGAATAAAACTCTTTTACCCAACTTATCTGAGAAAGCCCTCTACTCTAAACTCATGCCTATGGCTGTTAAATTTGAAATATCCAATGAAGAATTTCTTGAATTGAACTATGCTAGCCTTAAGGAGTTGGGAGCATACTTTGGGTTTCACCACAGGTGACTTCTTTGGGGATACAGGAGTAGGATTAAAAAGGAAATTTTTATTAGTAAAATAGCAATGTAAATTTTCTTGATTTATTAAATAAAATTTTAGGTGATGGGAATTCTATCGGTTACCATGCTTTATTTATTTTACATTAGCTTGTCTATGAACAGTATGGCAGTGTAAAAAATAATGGAAACCGTGAAAATTTACAATCACGAAAAATCACCAAAAATGGTGTAAAGTTTAATTGAATACTTTTAACCAATACTAATAAAATTTCATATTTTTTTCACTTAATCTTAGTCTTTTTATATTTGAAATGTCCCCATCAATTTTGGTGAAATTTGAATGTAAATTGTGGCTGTGCATAAGTGGATGCAAACTTTTTGATATATATATATATATAAGTTTAGAAATATATTAATGATAGAAGCAAAAATATAATAAGTCCTCGTATTATATTTTACAAATAAGTCTTTCATTCTAGTAAAATATTTTTTCATGTTATAAAATATTTAACCTATATCAGTATAGTTTATCTTCATTGAAATGTGTTTGTGTTACTCATAAATCTATCCACAGAGGCTAGGGAAATAGCAGAAATATGTATGAAATTTATTATTTTTTTGTTACTTTGTTTTTATTTTGGACTGGAATTAAGTTTATTGTATTAAAATTTTTATTTTGATTGATATATTCATATAAAAATTCTTGAATAAAAAGTGATTTTTGTTGGTTACATTGATATTCTGATAATTGATATTCTGATGCCATGATTCTTATTAAATCATATTATTGATATTTATATGTCAGTGATTTTTTTTTGTTTCAGCATTTTTCTTTTAAATTTATTACTATGTTCTCTGATGGACTGATAAATTAAACTATTATACATCTTCATTATAAGATGGCAGAAACTTTATCTTTTTAAAATAATTCTTTTAGTATTTAAAATTTTAAATATTTGATATTCAAATAATAATTTTTATTTTGAGATTTTTTTCTTCTTGAATTTCAAAAATATTGTGTAATTTTTAAATATTGAATTTTTTAATGTTTTTAATTCAAAAGAATAAATACTTTGAATTTTTTTGAACATAATCCAGTGTTTATCAGCATATGTTCTAAACATTGGGTAGATTAATTAACGAGTCTTTTTGAATATTACAATAATATAGATTTTATCTTAACATTATTTATTTTTGGAGTATTTCATGCATGCACTTCCTGGATCCATGGCTATTTATAAACTACTAAACCATTATTTTGGAATTTTTACTGAAGTTATAGAATTCTAAATTCAATGTGTTTATTGATAATTAATGAACAAATTAAAATTTTTTATTACTGATAAAATATGTTTTTGTTAACTTATTTATTCCACATGATGCTACATTCTTATAAATTTAGAAGAGGCAAATATTTTTGTTTCTATTTAATTACAAGTAATGATTCAATATTAGTTTAAAAGTGAAGTTAAAAAAAAAAATTTATGATGTAATTTTTGAATTCATTACAATGCTTAAAAAAGAAAATTTTCATAATCTTTATATGACTTAAATGTTTTTTTTTTTTTTTTAATTATATTAGAAGAATGGAATCAGTATGATTATTCAAAGTATTTTTAATTTTTTTTTAAAAGGAAGATGATAATTGTTATGTTTTAAAGCATAAATTGGGGAAGAAAATTGTCGAGCCAATTTTTTTTCTTCTAATTATAAAATAGGCCAATGGCTTATACAACTATTTTCAACAAATTAAATATAAACCAAAATTTTCAATTTTATAATTGTGTGCAGGTTGATCGAGAAAACAAAATTGTTTGATGGAATTTTTATATAGAATTTGCTTTTAACTTGCCTAAAGGATTTAAATTTTGTGTTTAAAAATTATTTAATTTGCCTCTTAAAAATATTTATCTGTAATTCTACCACCGAATGTGTGAAAAATTAGCAAGTGGCCAAGTCGGAAGGATTCAAAAAGACCAGTGTCATAGGGAAAGAAAATTTCATGTAGAAGGGATTTAAATTGCAATCAAAAAGAATTTTCATTTTTAATAATTAATATTTTTGATTAAAGGATATCAAAAGAAAAAAATTAAATAAGAAAATTCCACACTAACAATTATAATTTTTTCTTTAAAAGCAATTTTGTACCGCGTATATCTGGCTAGCATCCTTAACATGTAATGAACTGATTCGTTTCCGCCTAAACAGGATGTTTGCCATTCCACGCGATGCCATTAATTTATAATAATAATAATAATATTTTTGTAAAAGAAATTAGCTGATTGTATTTAAATGTAATAGATTTTGGATAAATTGAGATAAAGCAGCATCAGCGAGCATCCGTTGTCTTTCTGTCAAGTATTAAGGGAATGAAGTTTTTGCAAGTAAGGCACAAGTGTTTTTTTTTTTTTTATTATTACACAGATGCTATAATCAATTGAATTTAATAAACATGTTTTTGCAGTTAATGTTAGAAACTGTTATAAAAGCTACCATTATAAATCAAGTTATATTCAATAGCTTGCCAAAAAATGCACATTTATTGAGATGCAGAGAAAATTTGGTAATACTATGTAAGAATATAATTTAAGTAAAACAAACATATAAAAAAATTAATAGTTTAAAAAACTAAAACACGCTTTTTAGAATTAATCAAATTAAAAAGTAAAAAATAATTGTTAACATAAGAATAAAATGACTGACGAGAAAATGAATGTCACTGTTCTAAAAGCGTGGGGTGCTCGATATCAATCGTTATAATTTTTCACTAGTTTCATTCCGAAATGCATAGTTAGTTTTAAAATGCCATACAAAGCACCCCACGCTTTTAGAACAGTGACATTCATTTTTCGTCAGTCATTTTTATTCTTATATGTTAACAATTATTTTTTTTACTTTTTAATTTGATTAATTCTAAAAGCGTGTTTTTTAGTTTTTTTAAACTATTAATTTTATTTTTACTTTTAGTTTGATTAACTCTAAAAGCATGTTTTTTAGTGTTTTTAAACTATAATATTTAAATGAGGTGTAATTGTAAGTAAAACAAAGGCTAAATGCGAATATGTCGAGCCAGCCAGGATTCGAACAGGGAATATCTCTTGATCCGTAGTCAGGCGCGTCATCCATTGTCCCACGTAGGTTTGAATGCCTTTACTGAGTACTTTCATTCTACATGGGTTAAATTGCTCTTCATAAGTTAAAATAAAATCTCTAATCCTGGCGATCTTAATCATGATGAGATAATAAAACTTATCAAACTATTTTAGTGTCGTTGGTCCTTCATAAGTCTACAACGTTTAAATTAAATCTGATCGTTTAAAGTAGGGCAAAATCGAGCCCAAGAGTCAGTTACAAACAAACAAACAAACATTCAGGTGAAACTAATATAATAGTATTAAAAGAATCAATTGTTTTCTTTCTGAAAGATGCCTGTAAATGTTTCTTTGCAGCTTAAATAGTGTATATGAGGAGAAACAGATCTCTTAGGGGGAAAAGTCAGTTACATACACACATATAAACATACAAGTGAAGCTAATAAAAGCGTATTAAAAAGAAATAATTGTGATTATTGGTATTGTGAAAAAAAATATTCTTAATGCCAAATTGTCTCATTGTTCACATACATTTCATTCAAAGATACTTGCGATTTTGTTCAATTCTGAATAAAAATGTATTAATAATACCTGCATCACATAAGGAAGCACTGGAGGACATATTCATGTTTGTGCTACGAGTAATAATGCAATATTTTCAAGCTATTTATATATTTTTATATTACATTACATGTAATTTTATAATGTTTTTGATCTAGTTTTTTTAATTTTTAATTTATTAGCCTCATCTTTTTTAATTGGTAGGGAGTTGGATAGCTCTTGGTAAAAAGTGAAATGGGCTCTATAAAATTAAGTGAAGACATTAAGATATATACAAGAAACTTCTGACAAATTAAATAATTTTTTTTTTACGGAGGCTATATCGGCCATGAATCTTCTGGCAGCCAATAAAATCCAGCTTTGTCATAAAAAATTGTCTGGAGAACAGTTCATAGACGGCGCAGGGTAGCTTTGTCAAATGTGTAAAATCCATAAAAGTGCCTGAAGAACACAGGACATAGTCAGGAATATTGGCCACACCAATACAGCAAAGGTGTTCTTGCAAAAGTCCTGTCAGTCAAAATTCTAAAATTTGCAGTAAAAACCGAGTGAGGAAGTTCCATGGGAGGGGACAGTGCAATAATGAACTCCAGACCTTACCAGTCACAACTTCAATTTAATAGATGTTTCAAATTTGAAATCATTTCACGATCATTTCGGAGGGACATTTGCAATCTATTTTTTATTACACCACAGTTTTGCTGGTAATACATAGTAAAATGTGGCTGTTGCAAATTGGATCCATTTTTTGCAAGGATGTCAGCTTACTCATTTCCTGGAATGTTGCAGAGGCAAGGAATCCACTGAAGAACAATTTTTCCATCAGTAGAAATTGCTTGATTAAAAAGCATCTTAACTTAATCCACTTGGTAAGAATCTCTTATTGTACGTGAAGCAACAACCAAAATAGCAGACTGCGAATCTGTATAAAAAGCCCACTTTCTTAATGTGTGTAGAAAAATTTAAAACGACTCGTTTTATGGTCTCAATGTCAGCATCGAAATTTGTGGCATTTAAGCCCACAGGATAAGATTCCTCGACAAATTGCAGATAATAAAATTGTAAATTTTCAAAATAAATTTTGGAACTTAAGATGATTTGATTAATTGAATATCCTTATATTACATATTCAATTATTTATGTTTTATTTTTAAACTGGGGTAGGATAAGCATAAATATATACTATTTATTGATTGACATGTAATTTATTGTTTGTCTTTATGGGTTGAAATTCTCAATAATTAGCGATACCTTCAAATTCCATTGCATTTCTTAAAAAAAACGAGACTTTGTAACTAACTGCTCTCTCTTCCTTTTATTACTACAAAGTACACTAAGAACGCTGCTTGCTTATTGTGAATTATAAAGCAAAAGAGAAAAAGCAACATTTAATGATGTCCTTATGACGAGCCTAGGACAGCATTAAAAGCAAACGTGGAATAAAGACTGAAGACAACGAGTGCAAAAAGATAAATGCAACGACTTAATGCACTAACTTAAAAAATAAATGCAACAACAAAATACACCAAAATAATTTATCGGGAATAATGTATCGTGAATTACTAATAATTCACGATACATTCAAAATTCCATTGCATTTCTTAAAAAATAAGACTTTGTAGATAACTGCTCTCTCTCTTTATTATTACAAAGTACATTAAGAACGTTGCGTGCTTATTGTGAATTATAAAGAAAAAAGATTGAAAGAGGGGAAAAAAAAAAGCAGCATTTAATGACGAACCTAGGACAGCATTAAAAGCAAGGAACAAACCTGGAATAAAGATTGAAGAAAATGACTGCAAAAAGATAAATGCAACAACTTATTGCACCAAAATTCCAATGCACCAAATGCCTTAATGCACCAACTTAAAAAAATAAATGCAATAGCAAAATGCACCAAAATAATGTATCGTGAATAATATATCGTGATTTATTAATAACTATAACATTCAAAATTTCATTGCATCTCTTTAAAAAACAAGACTTTGTACTACTGTGTCCAAAAAGTAAGACTAATTTGCAATTTAAAATTCCAGGGGCTTATGGAATTTCAATTTTTCTTCTTTTTTTAGGTTGCTGGCACTGTCCTTGACATCTGTGTGAAATATGACGTCAAAATATTCATTAGTGTTTGAGTTACGCTTGGTTTTGTGAGACGCTTAAACTGATTCTGGTGATTTTTACAATGTCTAATTCATTGAGCAAAGAACTTGCATTCAATTTTGTTAGCGGAAACGTATCTAATGTTGTAGAAGGCATTCGGTGCACATTCTTATATCGGAAAGAAATGTTTAGAAGTGGTATAAACAGTTCAAGAAGGCAGAGAACGCGTTGAAGACGAAAGAGCCCTCTGGCCGACCCTCTACCTCAACCGACGAAGCTCACGTCCAAAAATTAAAGATTTGTTGCTTGAAAACCGTCGATTTACAATTAGAGACCTTTGCTGATGATATTGGAATTTCATAAGGATCAGTCAATTCCATTTTGTCAAAACGCGTCAAATCTCTATTGGTACGGAAAACACTGAATGCGCCAGCTCATACTGCATTGATTCTTCGTGACTTTTTCGCCCAAATTGAAACCCTTAACGTTCCACAACCTCGGTATTCACGCCTTGCGACTTCTGGCTATTCCATAAACTCAAAAGTCCACTCGGGGATACAGTTTTGAGTCGATTGAAGAGATTCAACGTGAATCGCCGCGCGCTTTGAAAGGCCATCCCTACCGATGACTTTTAGCTTGCGTTGAGGATTGGGAAAAATCTGGGCATAAGTGCATTGTGTCCGGAGGGGGATTACTTTGAAGTCGATGAAATAAATTTGGAAGAATAAATAAAGAGTTTTTGAGAAAAATTTAATTGGTCTTACTTTTGGCCACATTAGTAACTAACTGCTCTCTTCTTCCCTTTATTATTACAAAAGTACACTAAGAATGTTGCATTCTTATTGTGAATTATGAAGAAAAGAAATGAAAAAAAAAACCATTTAATGACGTCTTTATGACGAACCTAGGACAGCATTAAAAGCGAAAAACAAACGCGGAATAAAGAAGGAAGAATACGAGTGCAAAAAAAATGATATTCAAAATAATGCGAGGGGAGAAGAAATGAACAAAAGAGAGAAGAGGAGGGAAAAGAAAAAGGGAATAAAAAAGACACCCCCTAAAGGTCCTTTTCGCTGGTATATCAGAGGCTAATTACGATTCTGCGCGTTCATTAACTGCAAAAGCTGCTGCAACAGCGTTTTAAGAAGAAAGTGTAAAAAGGAAATAGCGTAAAATCTCATTACAATCATTTTGTAACAAAACGTTAAGGATAAAAAGGGGGGGACACGAGTGTGAAAAGTGCCTAAGGGTGGAATTAGTTTTTTTTTATTTCCCTCTTCAAGTTCTTTTGCTGTTTCTTTTTCTTCTGCAATGATTGTGTTCGTCTTTGTCCTCGACTGTTAAACGTCAGTCGCCGTTTTAAAATGCTAAGAAAGTAGAAAATAAATCTTGTAATACATTAAATGAGGTGCTAAAGTTTTTGCCAATTATGTGTTATTAGTTTTGTTGCGTGCATAGAATTTGTGCAATGTCTTTTCGAGTCGTAATGCAGAGCTTTGGAGTTTTAAGCTTTATGGTTTTTGTGTCGCTGGTTCAGTTACATTGTATGAAGCTTGGTATTAATGGTTTCTGCAAATAGTAATGCTTTGTTGTGTCACTTTTGTTGGCGGCAATAATTCATGGATTATTTATTTTCGTGTTTATACGTATGAGATGGTAAAGTTTTACCATCTCATTAACCGCTGCTTTTTTTCTCTCTCTTTCTTTATAATTCACAATAAGCATGCAACGTTCTTAGAGTACTTACTTTTCGAGTTATAATGCAGCTTTGAAGTTTTAAGCTTTAACGGTTTTTGTGGTGCTTATTCAGTTACATTGTATGAAGCTTGGTATTAATTGTTTATAATGATAGTAGCGTTTGTTGGTGGCAATGATTAACGGATTATTTATTTTCGTGTTTATGCATGTTTTTAAATTGTTTTCCTTAAATGTGCTGTTAAAATTTTAAAGTTGGTTTATAGGAGACATTTGATGAATTGGTAGTGATTTTATTACATATTGTTTATTTCACTCTTCTTATTTATTTTCATCATTTAATAGAATAAATAGGCTTAAAAAGTTTTACTTATTGTATGTGAAGCAGCAGTCAAAATAGCAGACTGGGAACCTATAAAAAATGCAACTTTCTTAAGTGGTGTAGACAAATTTAAAGGTGTTATAATGACTCCTTTAATGACCGATCTCAACAACGCAATTTTTGGCATTTAAGCCCACTGGATAAGATTCCTCGAAAAATTCATCGACAAATGGCAGATGATAAAATTGTGAAATTTTCTAAATAAATTTTTGAAGCTAAAGATGTGATTAATTGAATATCTTTGTATTGCATCTTATTATGAAGTCTCTGTCTTTCCAAAATAAAACTATTTGCCTGGATACCGGACCATTGTTTATTAATTGATATATAATATTCTTTGCTTTTATGAGTTGGAATTATCAATATCTCACGATACATTTGGAAATTTAATTGCATTTCTTAAAAAATAGGACTGCTTTTACTTAGTATCTAATTACTCTCTCTCCCCTTTATTATTGCAAAGTACACTAAGCACGTTTGCATGCTTATGGTGAATTATGAAAGAAAAAGTCAAAAAGAGGGAAAAAAATCATCATTTAATGACGTCCTTATGACGAACCTTGGACAGCATTAAAAGCAAAGAACAAACGCGGAATAAAGAGGGAAGAAAACGAGTGCAAACTGTTAAATGCAACAACAAAATGCTCCAAAAACCTTAATGCAACAATAAAATGCACCAAAATAATGTATCGTCATTTTTTAGTTATTCACGATATATTCAAAATTCCATTGCATTTCTTAAAAAAACAAGACTTTGTAGCTAACTGCCCCCTCTTCCCTTTATTATTACAAAAGTCCACAAAGAACGTTGCATGCTTACTGTGAATTATAAAGAAAAAGAGTCGAAAGAAAGGATTTAATGACGTCCTTATGACGAACCTAGGACAGCATTAAAAGCAAAGACCAAACGCGGAATAAAGGGAAGAAAACGAGTGCAAAAAAGATGATATTCAAAATAATGCGAGGGGAGAAGAAATGAACAAAAGATAGAAAGAGGAGGGGTAAAGAAAAAGGAAATAAAAGACAACCCCTAAAGGTCCTTTTCACTGGTATATCAGAGGCTAATTACGATTCTGTGCGTTCATTAACTGCGAAAAGCTGCTGCAACAGCGCTTTAAGAAGAAAGTGAAACGGAAATGGCGTGAATTCTCATTACAATAATTTTGTAACAAAACGTTAAGGATAAAAAAGGGGGGGACACGGGTGTGAAAAGTGCCTAAGGGTGGAATTAGTTTTTTTATTTCCCTCTTCAAGTTCTTTTGCTGTTTCTTCTCTTTCTTCTGCAATGATTGTGTTCGTCTTTGTCCTCGACTGTTAAACGTCAGTCGCCATTTTAAAATGCTAAGAAAGTAGAAAATAAATCTTGTAATACATTAAATGAGGTGCTAAAGTTTTACCAATTATGTTGTATTGGTTTTGCTGCGTGCATAGAATTTGTGCAATGACTTTTCGAGCTATAATGCAGAGCTTTGAAGTTTTAAGCTTTATGGGTTTTTTTGTGGTGCTCGCTCAGTTACATTGTATGAAGCTTGGTATTAATTGTTTTTGTAGATAGTAGTGTTTTGTTGTATCATTTTTTTTTGATGGCAATGATTCATTGATTATTTATTTTCATGTTTATATATTTTTAAATGATTTTACTTAAGTGTGCTGTTAAATATTTAAAGACGCTGACATGACACATTTTATGAGTTTGTTGTGAATTTATGGTTTGTTTTTAAACTGGGGTAGGATAAAAATAAATATATATTGCTTATTGATTGACATGTAATTTAATCTTTGCCTTTATGGGTTGAAATTGCCAATAATTCACGATGCATTGGAAATTCCATTGCGTTACTTAAAAAAAATAAGACTTTGTAGCTAACTGCTCCCTCTCCCCTTTATTATTACAAAAATACACTAATAACGTTGCATGCTTATTGTGAACTATAAAGAAAAAGAGAGGAAAAAAAAGCAACGTTTAATGACGAACCTAGGACAGTATTAAAAGCAAAGACCAAACCTGGAATAAAGAGGGAAGTGTGAGAATGAGTGCAAAAAGATAAATGCAACAACTTAGTGCACCAAAATACCAATGCACCAAATACCTTAATGCACCAACTTAAAATTGAATACAATAAAATAATGTATCGTAAATATATATCGTATCTACTGTGTCCGAAAGGTAAGACTAATATTGAATTTACAATTCCCCAGTCTTAAGGAATTTCATTCTTTTTCTTCCTTCTTTAGGTTACTGGCACTGTGCTTGACATTTGTGTGAAATTTGACGTCGCAATTTTCATTAGTGTTTAAGTTACGCTTGGCTTTGTGAGACGCTAAAACTGATTCCGGCGATTTTTGAAATGTCTAAATTAATTGAGCAAAGGACTTGCATTCAATTTTGTTTGCGGAAACTCATAGAATGTTGTAGAAGGCATTCTGCGCACATTCCTATATCGGAAAGAAATGTTTAGAAGTGATAAACAGTTCAAAGAAGGCAGAGAATGCGTTGAAGACGTAGGCCCTCTGGCCGACCAACAACCTCAACCGCGAAGCTCACGTTCAAAAAATTAAGGATTTGGTGCTTGCAAACCGTCGATTTACAATTAGAGACCTTGCTGATGATATTGAAATTTAAAGGATCGGTCAATTCCATTTTCGGTCTTAAACGCGTAAATTTTCGATTGGTATGGAAAACACTGAATGCGCCAGCTCATACTGCATTGATTCTTCGTGACTTTTTCGCCCAAATTGAAACCCTTAACGTTCCACAACCTCGGTATTCACGCCTTGCGACTTCTGGCTATTCCCTAAACTCAAAGTCCACTCCGGGGATACAGTTTTGAGTCGATTGAAGAGATTCAACGTGAATCGCCGCGCTTTTTAAGGCCATCCCTACCGATGACTTTTTAGCTTGCGATGAGGATTGGGAAAAATCTGGGCACAAGTGCATTGTGTCCGGAGGTATTACTTTGAAGTCGATGAAATAAATGTGGAAGAATAAATAAAGAGTTTTTGAGAAAAAATTTAATTGGTCTTACTTTTTGGCCACATTAGTAACTAACTGCTCTCTTCCCTTTTATTATTACAAAAAGTACACTAAGAACGTTGCATTCTTATTGTGAATTATGAAGAAAAGAAATGAAAAAAAAAAAAAACATTTAATGACGTCCTTATGACGAACCTAGGACAGCATTAAAAGCGAAAACTAACGCGGAATAAAGGGAAGAAAACGAGTGCAAAAAAATGATATTCAAAATAATGCGAGGGGAGAAGAAATGAACAAAAAGAGAGAAGGAGGAGGGTGGAAAAAAAAGGAATAAAAAGACAACCCCTAAAGGTTCTTTTCGCAGGTATATCAAAAGGCTAATTACGATTCTGCGCGTTCATTAACTGCAAAAAGCTGCTGCAACAGCGTTTTAAGAAGAAAGTGTAAAAGGAAATAGCGTAAAATCTCATTACAATCATTTTGTAACAAAACGTTAAGGATAAAAAAAAAGGGGGACACGAGTGTGAAAAGTGCCTAAGGGTGGAATTAGTTTTTTTTATTTCCCTTCTTCAAGTTCTTTTGCTGTTTCTTTTCTTTATTCTGCAATGATTGTGTTCGTCTTTGTCCTCGACTGTTAAACGTCAGTCGCCATTTTAAAATGCTAAGAAAGTAGAAAATAAATCTTGTAATACATTAAACGAGGTGCTAAAGATTTACCAGTTATATTTTATTAGTTTTGTTGCATGCATAGAATTTGTGCAATGAATTTTCGAGTCGTAATGCAGAGCTTTGAAGTTTAAAGCTTTATGGTTATTGTGGTGCTCGTTCTGTTACATTGTATGAATTTTGGTATTAATTGTTTCTGCAAATAGTAATGCTTTGTTGTGTCACTTTTGTTGGTGGCAATAATTCATAGATTAGTTTTCTTTCGTGTTCATTACGTGTTTTTAAAATATTTTACTTAAGTGTGCTGTTAAATATTTAAAGACGTTGACATGACACATTTGATGAGTTTGTAGTGATTTTATGTTTCGCTTTTGTAGTGATTTTTTGTTGATTTTATGTTTCGTTTGTTGTGAATTTATGGTTTGTTTTTAAACTGGGGTAGGATAAAAATAAATATATATTGCTTATTGATTGACATGCAATTTAATCTTTGCCTTTATGGGTTGAAATTGCCAATTATTCACGATGCATTGGAAATTCTATTGCGTTACTTAAAAAAATAAGACTTTGTAGCTAACTGCTCCCTCTCCCTTTATTATTACAAAAATACCTAAGAACGTTGCATGCTTATTGGGAATTATAAAGAAAAAGAGAGGAAAAAAGCAACGTTTAATGACGAACCTAGGACAGCATTAAAAGCAAAGACCAAATGTGGAATAAAGAGGGAAGTGTGAGAACGAGTGCAAAAAGATAAATGCAGCAACTTAGTGCACCAAAATACCAATGCACCAAATACCTTGAAAGCACCAACTTAAAAATTGAATACAATAAAATAATGTATAGTAAATATATATCGTATCTACTGTGTCCAAAAGGTAAGACTAATATTGAATTTACAATTCCCCAGTCTTAAGGAATTTCATTCTTTTTTTCTTCCTTCTTTAGGTTACTGGCACTGTGCTTGACATTTGTGTGAAATTTGACGTCGCAATATTCATTAGTGTTTAAGTTACGCTTGGCTTTGTGAGACGCTAAAACTGATTCCGGCGATTTTTGAAATGTCTAAATTAATTGAGCAAAGAACTTGCATTAAATTTTGTTTGCGGTAACGCGTAGAATGTTGTAGAAGGCATTCTGCGCACATTCCTATATCGGAAAGAAATGTTTAGAAGTGGTATAAACAGTTCAAAGAAGGCAGAGAATGCGTTGAAGACGAAGAGCCCTCTGGCCGACCAACAACCTCAACCGACGAAGCTCACGTTCAAAAATTAAAGATTTGGTGCTTGCAAACCGTCGATTTACAATTAGAGACCTTGCTCATGATATTCAAATTTAAAAAGGATCGGCCAATTCCATTTTCGGCCTTAAACGCGTCAATTCTCGATTGGTACGGAAAAAACTGAATGCGCCAGCTCATACTGCATTGATTCTTCGTGACTTTTTCGCCCAAATTGAAACCCATAACGTTCCACAACCTCGGTATTCACGCCTTGCGACTTCTGGCTATTCCTTAAACTCAAAAGTCCACTCCGGGGACACCGTTTTGAGTCGATTGAAGAGATTCAACGTGAATCGCCGCGCTCTTTGAAGGCCATCCCTACCGATGACTTTTTAGCTTGCATTGAGGATTGGGAAAAATCTGGGCATAAGTGCATTGTGTCCGGAGGTGATTACTTTGAAGTCGATGAAATAAATTTGGAAGAATAAATAAAAGAGTTTTTGAGAAAAAATTTAATTGGTCTTACTTTTTGGCCACATTAGTAACTAACTGCTCTCTTTCCCTTTATTATTACAAAAGTACACTAAGAACGTTGCATTCTTATTGTGAATTATGAAGAAAAAGAAATGAAAAAAAAAAAAAAAAAAACATTTAATGACGTCCTTATGACGAACCTAGGACAGCATTAAAAGCGAAAAACAAACGCGGAATAAAGAAGGAAGAATACGAGTGCAAAAAAATGATATTCAAAATAATGCGAGGGGAGAAGAAATGAACAAAAAGTGAGAAAGAGGAGGGTGGAAAAAAGGGAATAAAGAGACGACCCCTAAAGGTTCTTTTCGCAGGTATATCAAAGGCTAATTACGATTTTGCGCGTTCATTAACTGCAAAAAGCTGCTGCAACAGCGCTTTAAGAAGAAAGTGTGACGGAAATAGCGTAAAATCTCATTACAATCATTTTGTAACAAAACGTTAAGGATAAAAAGGGGGGACACGAGTGTGAAAAGTGCCTAAGGGTGGAAATAGGTTTTTTTTTTTTTTTCCCTCTTCAAGTTCTTTTGCTGTTTCTTTTTCTTTATTCTGCAATGATTGTGTTCGTCTTTGTCCTCGACTGTTAAACGTCAGTCGCCATTTTAAAATGCTCAGAAAGTAGAAAATAAATTTTGTAATGTATTAAATGAGGTGCTAAAGTTTTACCAATTATGTTTTATTAGTTATGCTGCTTGCATAGAATTTGTGCAATAACTTTTCGAGTCGTAATGCAGAGCTTTGAAGTTTTAAGCTTTAACGGTTTTTGTGGTGCTCATTCAGTTACATTGTATGAAGCTTGGTATTAATTGTTTATAATGATAGTAGCGTTTGTTGGTGGCAATGATTAACGGATTATTTATTTTCGTGTTTATGCATGTTTTTAAATTGTTTTCCTTAAATGTGCTGTTAAAATTTTAAAGTTGGTTTATAGGAGACATTTGATGAATTGGTAGTGATTTTATTACATATTGTTTATTTCCTCTTCTAATTTATTTTCATCATTTAATAGAATAAATAGGCTTAAAGTTTTACTTATTGTATGTGAAGCAGCAGTCAAAATAGCAGACTGGGAACCTATAAAAATGCAACTTTCTTAAGTGGTGTAGACAAATTTAAAAGGTGTTATAATGACTCCTTTAATGACCGATCTCAGCAACGCAATTTTTGGCATTTAAGCCCACTGGATAAGATTCCTCGAAAAATTCATCGACAAATGGCAGATGATAAAATTGTGAAATTTTCTAAATAAATTTTTGAAGCTAAAGATGTGATTAATTGAATATCTTTGTATTGCATCTTATTATGAAGTTTCTGTCTTTCCAAAATAAAACTATTTGCCTGGATACCGGACCATTGTTTATTAATTGATGTGTAATATTCTTTGCTTTTATGAGTTGGAATTATCAATATCTCACGATACATTTGGAAATTTAATTGCATTTCTTAAAAAAATAGGACTGCTTTTACTTAGTATCTAATTGCTCTCTCTCCCCTTTATTATTGCAAAAGTACACTAAGAACGTTGCATGCTTATGGTGAATTAGAAAGAAAAAAGACAAAAGAGGGAAAAAAGCAGCATTTAATGACGTCCTCATGACGTACCTTGGACAGCATTAAAAGTAAAGAACAAACGCGGAGTAAAGAGGGAAGAAAACGAGTGCAAAAAGATGATATTCAAAATAATGCGAGGGGAGAAGAAATGAACAAAAGCGAGAAAGAGAGAGAGAGAGAGAGAAAATAAAAAGACAACCCCTAAAGCTTCTTTTCGCAGGTGTATCAAAGGCTAATTACGATTCTGTGCGTTCATTAACTGTAAAAAGCTGCCGCAGCAGCACTTAAAGAAGAAAGTGTAACGGATATAGCGTAAAATCTCATTACAATCATTTTGTAACAAAACGTTAAGGATAAAAAGGGGGGGACACGAGTGTGAAAAGTGCCTAAGGGTGGAATTAGCTTATTTTTTTCCCTCTTCAAGTTCTTTTGCTGTTTCTTTTCTTTCTTCTGCAATGATTGTGTTCGTCTTTGTCCTCCACTGTTAAACGTCAGTCGCCATTTTAAAATGCTCAGAAAGTAGAAAATAAATTTTGTAATGTATTAAATGAGGTGCTAAAGTTTTACCAATTATGTTTTTTTTTAGTTTTGCTGCTTGCATAGAATTTGTGCGATGACTTTTCGAGTTGTAATGCTGCTTTGAAGTTTTAAGTTTTATGGTTACTGTGGCGCTCGTTCAGTTACATTGTATGAAGCTTGGTATTAATTGTTTCTGTAGATAGTTGCGTTTTGTTGTGTCACTTTTGTTGGTGGCAATGATTCATGGATTATTTTTTTCGTGTTTTTAAAGTATTTTATTTAAGAGTGCAGTTAAATATTTAAAGACTCTGACATGACACATTTGATGAATTTGTAGGGATTTTATGTTGCGTTTTTAAACTGCGGTAGGATAAAAATAGATATGCACTGTTTATTGATTGACATGTAATTTATTCTTTGTTTTTATGGGTTGGAATTGTCAATAATTCAGGATACATTAGAAATTCCATTGCATTTCTTAAAAAACAAGAATTTGTAACTAACAGCTCTCTCGTCCCTTTATTATTACAGAATTACACTAAGAACTTGCATGCTTATTGTGAATTATACAGAAAAAGACAAAAAGGAGAAAAAAAGCAATGTTTATTGACGTCTTTATGACGGACCTAGGACAGCATTAAAAGCAAAGAACAAACGTGGAACAAAGACTGAAGAGAACGAGTGCAAAAAGTTAAATGCAACAACTTAATGCACCAAAATACCAATGCACCAACTTTAAAAATAAATGCAATAACAAAATGCACCAAAATAATGTATCGTACGTTATTATTGTGAATAATGTATCGTGAATTATTAATAATTCACGATACATTCAAAATTCCATTGCATTTCTTAAAAAATAAGACTTTGTAGATAACTGCTCTCTCTTTTATTACTACAATAGTACACTAAGAACGTTGCGTGCTTATTGTGAATTATAAAGAAAAAGACAGAAAGAGGTTAAAAAGCAACGTTTATTGACGTCCTAATGACGAACTGAGCACAGCATTACAAGCAAAGAACAAACGTGGAATAAAGACTGAAGTGCGAGAACAAGCGCAAAAGACAAATGCAACAACTTAATGCACTAAAATACCAATGCACCAACTTACAAAATAAATGCACAAAATAATGTACCGTAAATTATTATCGTATTTCCATTGCATTTCTTAAAAAAAATAAGACTTTGTAGCTAACTGCTTAGTCTTCTCTTTATTATTACAAAAGTACACTAAGAACGTTTCATGCTTATTGTGAATTATAAAGAAAAGGACAGAAAGTGAAAAAAAAAAATCATCATTTAATGACGTCCTTATGGCGAACCTAGGACAGCATTAAGCAAAGAACAAACGTGGAATAAAGAAGGAAGCAAACGAGTGCAAAAAGATGATATTCAAAATAAAGCGAGGGAAAAGAAATGAACAAAAGAGAGAAGGGAAAAAAAAGGGGAATAAAAGACCACCCCTGAAGGTTCTTTCCGCAGGTGTATCACAGGCAAATTACGATTCTGTGCGTTCATTAACTGCGAAAAGCTGCTGCAACGGCACTTTTAAGAAGAAAGTGTAACGGAAATAGCGTAAAATCTCATTACAATCATTTTGTAAGAAAACGTTAAGGATAAAAAGGGGGGGACACGAGTGTGAAAAGTGCCCAAGGGAGGAATTAGGTTTTTTTTATTTCCCTCTTCAAGTTCTTTCGCTGTTTCTTTTTTCTTTATTCTGCAATGATTGTGTTCGTCTTTGTCCTCCGACAGTTAAACGTCAGTCGCCATTTTAAAATGCTAAGAAAGTAGAAAATAAATATTGTAATACTTTAAATGAGGTGCTAAAGTTTTATCAATTATGTTTTATTAGTTTTGCTGCGTGCATAGAATTTGTGCAATGACTTTTCGAGTTCTAATGCAGATCTTTGACGTTTTAATCTTTGTGGTTATTGTCAGTCTCATGAATCTTGGTATTAATTGTTTATGTAGATAGCAGCGTTTTGTTGTATTACTTTTGTAGGTGGCAATGATTCACGGATTATTAATTTTTGTTTTTATACATGTTTTTAAATTGTTTTCCTTAAATGTGCCATTAAATATTTAAAGACGCTGACCTGACACATTTGATGAGTTTGTAGTGATTTTATGTTCTGTTTTTAAACTGGGGTAGGATAAAAATAAATATACAGTATTTATTGATTGAATTGTAATTTATTGTTTGTCTTTATGGGTTGAAATTTTGAATACTTCTTGATACCTTTGAAATTCCATTGCATTTCTTAAAAAACAAGACTTTGTAACTAACTGCTCTCTCTTCCCTTTATTATTAGAAAAGTACACTAAGGACGTTGCATGCTTATTGTGAATTATAAAGAAAAAAAGACAAAAAGAGGGAAAAACCGGCATTTAATGACGTCCTCATGACGAACCTAGGACAGCATTAACAGCAAAGATCAAACGCGGAATAAAGAGGGAAGAAAACGAGTGCAAAAAGATGATATTCAAAATAATGCGAGGAGAAGAAATGAATCAAAGAGAGAGAGAGAGAGAGGGAAAAAAAGACCACTCCTAACGGTTCTTTTCGCAGGTGTATCAAAGGCTAATTACGATTCTGTGCGTTCATTAACTGCAAAAAGCTGCTGCAATAGCACCTTAAGAAGAAAGCGTAACGGAAATAGCATGAAATCTCATTACAATCATTTTGTAACAAAACGTTTAGGATGAAAATGGGGGACACGAGTGTGAAAAGTGCCTGACGACGAAATTAGGTTTTTTTTTTTTTACTTCCCTCTTCAAGTTCTTTTGCTGTTTCTTTTTCTTTATTCCGCAATGATTGTGTTCGTCTTTGTCCTCCGACTGTTAAACGTCAGTCGCCATTTTAAAATGCTAAGAAAGTAGAAAATAAATCTTGTAATACATTAAATGAGGTGCTAAAGTTTTACCATTTATGTTGTATTGGTTTTGCTGCGTGCATAGAATTTGTGCAATGACTTTTCGAGCTATAATGCAGAGCTTTGAAGTTTTAAGCTTTATGGGTTTTTTGTGTTGCTCGCTCAGTTACATTGTATGAAGCTTGGTATTAATTGTTTCTGTTGATAGTAGTGTTTTGTTGTATCATTTTGTTGATGGCAAAGATTCACTGATTATTTATTTTCATGTTTATATATTTTAAAATTATTTTACTTAAGTGTGCTGTTAAATATTTAAAGACGCTGACATGACACATTTGATGAGTTTGTTGTGAATTTATGGTTTGTTTTTAAACTGGGGTAGGATAAAAATAAATATATATTGCTTATTGATTGACATGTACTTTAATCTTTGCCTTTATGGGTTGAAATTGCCAATAATTCACGATGCATTGGAAATTCCATTGCGTTACTTAAAAAAAAAATAAGACTTTGTAGCTAACTGCTCCCTCTCCCCTTTATTATTACAAAAATACACTAAGAACGTTGCATGCTTATTGTGAATTATAAAGAAAAAGAGAGGAAAAAAAAGCAACGTTTAATGAGGAACCTAGGACAGCATTAAAAGCAAAGACCAAACGTGGAATAAAGAGGGAAGTGTGAGAACGATTGCAAAAAGATAAATGCAACAACTTAGTGCACCAAAATACCAATGCACCAAATACCTTAATGCACCAACTTAAAAATTGAATGCAATAAAATAATGTATCGTAAATATATATCGTATCTACTGTGTCCAAAAGGTAAGACTAATATTGAATTTACAATTCCCCAGTCTTAAGGAATTTCATTCTTTTTCTTCCTTCTTTAGGTTACTGGCACTGTGCTTGACATTTGTGTGAAATTTGACGTCGCAATATTCATTAGTGTTTAAGTTACGCTTGGCTTTGTGAGACGCTAAAACTGATTCCGGCGATTTTTGAAATGTCTAAATTAATTGAGCAAAGAACTTGCATTCAATTTTTGTTTGCGGAAACTCATAGAATGTTGTAGAAGGCATTCGGCGCACATTCCTATATCGGAAAGAAATGTTTAGAAGTTGTATAAACAGTTCAAAGAAGGCAGAGAATGCGTTGAAGACGAAGAGCCCTCTGCCCGACCAACAACCTCAACCGACGAAGCTCACGTTCAAAAAATTAAAGATTTTGTGCTTGCAAACCGTCGATTTACAATTAGAGACCTTGCTGATGATATTGAAATTTAAAAAGGATTGGTCAATTCCATTTTCGGCTTTAAACGCGTCAATTCTCGATTGGTACGGAAAACACTGAATGCGCCAGCTCATACTGCATTGATTCTTCGTGACTTTTTCGCCCAAATTGAAACCCATATTGTTCCACAACCTCGCTATTCACGCCTTGCGACTTCTGGCTATTCCCTAAACTCAAAAGTCCACTCCGGGGATACAGTTTTGAGTCGATTGAAGAGATTCAACGTGAATCGCCGCGCTTTTTGAAGGCCATCCCTACCGATGACTTTTTTTAGCTTGCATTGAGGATTGGGAAAATCTGGGCATAAGTGCATTGTGTCCGGAGGGGATTACTTTGAAGTCGATGAAATAAATTTGGAAGAATAAATAAAGAGTTTTTGAGAAAAAAAATTTAATTGGTCTTACTTTTTGGCCACATTAGTAACTAACTGCTCTCTCTTCCCTTTATTATTACAAAAATACACTAAGAACGTTGCATTCTTATTGTGAATTATGAAGAAAAAGAAATGAAAAAAACCCATTTAATGACGTCTTTATGACGAACATAGGACAGCATTAAAAGCGAAAAACAAACGCGGAATAAAGAAGGAAGAATACGAGTGCAAAAAAATGATATTCAAAATAATGCGAGGGGAGAAGAAATTAACAAAAAAAGAGAGAAAGAGGAGGGTGGAAAAAAGGGAATAAAAAGACAACCCCTAAAGGTTCTTTTCGCAGGTATATCAAAGGCTAATTACGATTCTGCGCGTTCATTAACTGCAAAAGCTGCTGCAACAGCGCTTTAAGAAGGAAGTGTGACGGAAATAGCGTAAAATCTCATTACAATCATTTTGTAACAAAACGTTAAGGATAAAAGGGAGGGGGACACGAGTGTGAAAAGTGCCTAAGGGTGGAATTAGGTTTTTTTTTTATTTCCCTCTTCAAGTTCTTTTGCTGTTTCTTTTTCTTTATTCTGCAATGATTGTGTTCGTCTTTGTCCTCGACTGTTAAACGTCAGTCGCCATTTTAAAATGCTAAGAAAGTAGAAAATAAATCTTCTAATACTACATTAAATGAGGTGCTAAAGTTTTACCAATTATGTTTTATTAGTTTTACTGCGTGCATAGAATTTGTGCAATGACTTTTCGAGTTATAATGCAGAGCTTTGAAGTTTTTAAGCTTTATGGTTATTGTGGCTCTCATGAAGCTTGGTATTAATTGTTTCTGTAGAATGTAGCGTTTTGTTGTTAGCAATGATTCACGGATTATTTATTGTTCTGTTTATACGTGTTTTTAAAGTATTTTAGTTAAGTGTGCTGTTAAATATTTAAAGACGTTGACATGACTCATTTGATGAGTTTGTAGAGATTTTATGTTTTGTTTTTAAACTGGGGTAGCATAAAAATAAATATGCACGGTTTATTGATTGACATGCAATTTATTCTTTGCTTTTATGGGTTGGAATTATCAATTCACGATACATTGGAAATTCCATTGCATTTCTTAAAAAATAAAGTGTTGTAGCTAACTGCTCCCTTTCTCCTTTATTATTATAAAAGTATACTAAGAACGTTGCATGCTTATTGTGAATTATGAAGAAAAAGAGATGAAAAAAGCAACGTTTAATGACTTCCTTATGACGAACTTAGGACAGCATTAAAAGCAAAGAACAAACGCAGAATAAAGAGGGAAAAAAACCAGTGCAAAAGATGATATTCAAAATAATGCGAGGGGAGAAGAAATGAACAAAGGAGAGAAGGGGGAAAAAAAAGGGAATAAAAAAAGACAACCCCTAAAGCTTCTTTTCGCAGGTGTATCAAATGCTAATTACGATTCTGCGCGTTCATTAACTGCAAAAAGCTGCTGCAACAGCGCTTCAAGAAGAAAGTGTGACGGAAATAGCGTAAAATCTCATTACAATCATTTTGTAACAAAACGTTAAGGATAAAAGGGGGGACACGAGTGTGAGAAGTGTCTAAGGGTGGAATTCGGGTTTTTTATTTATTCCCCTCTTCAAGTTCTTTTGCTGTTTCTTTTTTTTTATTCTGCAATGATTGTGTTCGTCTTTGTCCTCGATTGTTAAACGTCAGTCGCCATTTTAAAATGCTAAAAAAGTAGAAAATAAATCTTGTAATACATTAAACGAGGTGCTAAAGTTTTACCAATTATGTTTTATTAGTTTTACTGCGTGCATAGAATTTGTGCAATGACTTTTCGAGTTATAATGCAGAGCTTTGAAGTTTTAAGCTTTATGGTTATTGTGACTCTCATGAAGATTCGTATTAATTGTTTATGTAGAATGTAGCGTTTTGTTGTTAGCAACGATTCACGGATTATTAATTTTTGTATTTATACGTGTTTTTAAAGTATTTTACTTAAGTGTGCTGTTAAATTTTAAAGACGCTGACATGAAACATTGACGAGTTATTACACCTTGCTTATTTTCTCTTCTACTTATTTATTTTCATAATTTAATTGAATAAATAGGTTTATATGTTGGTATAAGCTTCAGTGCGGAATATTATTAAAATTTTTTAAGTTATAGTTTCAAATAAATTGAATAAAGTTACATTAAGAGAAAAAGTTAATTGATTAAGTAATATCCGGTTTTTTTTTTTTTTGTTTCATTTTATAAATTTCTAATACGGCAAAAATTGGAACAACAGAGGTTATATTCAATAAGATTAAGTTATGAAAAGGAAATTTAATATGTCATCTATTTCCATCTGTTTTGCACATTTAGGTGTTTGATTAATGTCTAATTGTATTTGAGTTAAATTTTCTAATACTTCATGTTGTTACTTTTCACTGCATTGTTATTTATATTATTCAAAGCATGTTCCAAAAAGAAGTTGATATAACAAGATAGGAGAGGTTAAATTTTCTGTTAATAGGGACCGCATAAAAAAAGTCCCACATAATGAAACATGTAAATCAAAACCTCATGATGTAGAACTACCTCGCATCTGATAACATTTGTAGTAATAGGATGATAAAATATCAGGTGGGCCATCTGTTGGATTTTTTTAATTTGCATATTATTTGGACAGACATCTGTTGTTTTCTTTTTGAATTACTTTTAATTAATTTTTATACATAATATGGATTTGATGGAATTTTTTTATATATACCGTTAAAAAAAAAAGACTGCATAAAAACAGGTTTGACTGTAATTTCAACTTTCGATTCAAGTTTTTCTGATATGTATATTTGTCTTGCTTATTTTTTTGATTCGTTTAATTATTTTTGATTGCTAACCTCTTATACAAATATAAAAATCGATCAAAATGTAATTTAATCCACACCATTGGCGTGATTACAAAGATTGGTAAATTTGGTGCTTTCATGCGTTTGCCTCGTTGCTAAGGTTAAATGACAGTCCTACCAAAAAAGTAAATAAGTTGTTATTAAATGAACTAATAAGAAAAAAAGTTCTTAATTGATTGAATTTTTCAATTTTTTTTTTTTCAATTAAAAATTTCTTAATTGGAGGAAATTTTCAAATTTTTTTAATCTCTTACTCAATGCGCATTGTGCTTGAAATAATATGCAATATACATAAGATAGTTATTACAGAAAAAGTAATAATGTAATTTTTTTACATACATATTCCATGTTAAAACATTTTGCTCTTTTTGAGAGTTTTATAAGATATTTCAATTTATTTAATTGGAGGTCATAAAATTAAAATTTTTTTTTTTTGTAGAATTTTATATTAAGAAAAATTGAATAATTTTTATTTCTTTGTATTACATTACTTTATTAGAGAAATTTAAAGTTTTAATAGAAGGATAATTTATCTCAATTTCAAGTGGAAAATTTTATTTAATACAATTCTATTATATGATTCTAGAATTAATAATTCAAAGTTAACGTGGAACGTAATGTTCTAAAAATATCAGAAAGAATAAGAAGAAAAACATATATAATAATTAATATCGTCCGAGAAAGAAGTTAAAGTTATATTCCAACATTGAAGAGTCTGTTTTTGGAACAAATGTAATTGGTCGCCAATCATAAAGTAATAAGCCTCGATGTTGGCGCGATTCATAGTAAACCCTTGGCTAAATTGTGCATATTGCCACCTCGTTAACGAAAAAGTTCCTAAATTATTATGCTCTTCAAATTTTTTATGAAATAATTTAGTTTTCTTCTTATTTAATTTCCTTGTTTCAATATTGCATGTTGTTTTATTTTATTATGAGAAAAATAAAAGACGACAAATACAATTATATTGAAAGAACATTTATTAGTAAATAATTATTTTTTGACATGCTGAAATTTATTTAATTATTATTTTAAACATGTTTAGTTTTATCCAGATCTATATTAACAACCCATTTTTTATGGATTTTTATTGCACAAAATGTTATGCGTCTCCAAACATTTCACCATGGTCTTCCTTCATCTGTTTTATGCACTCTTCTGAGGTTCCTGTATTTTCGATGGCAATTTTTGCCACTTCTTGCATGCAGTCCTATAACAGAAGAAAATACAGAGATTTTAAATTACTGCATAGATGAGAAATTCATATAAATAATAATACATCATATAATATTTATTTCTTCTTTAGGTTTAACAATTCTTGGGGGAAAAAAAGGATTTTAGAATTTGTAAAATTTTTCAAACTTTTATCAGAATTTTGTAGTTGTGAATATAAAATATTGTTTTTCTGTACTTAACTTAGAAAATATTGCAACAACAAAATGCACCTAAATAATTTAAATATTGCATTAGGGCGGAACATGGTGGTGGAACGACGGTGAATATTTTTGATATTTTTTGTTGCTTGAGTGCCCATCATAATCATATATTTTTTTCAGTGGGTTCCGTCACATGTAGGTGTTTATGGCAACGAGATTGCATGAGCTGGCCAAGGAGGGCAGCCTCAAGAGTTCTACTGATGGTGGCTGTTTCTTTTGAGAACTTGCCTCTAGGGTCAAATTAGATATCAACTCCTCTTTGAGAAAGCCCCATGAGTGGTATGATTGCAACCGTCCTGTTCTGCTTTAATTGGGGGAGGGCAGTAGATCCGAACAGACGGCTCTTGCTAGGCTTCTGCTAGACATACTTAACGTCATGTATCGGGAATATCCTGCCATGTAACGTCATTATCGTCAAGTAATCATCATTACGTCATGATAATTACATGATAATGTCCTACCATTACGTCATGCAATACTATCATTACGTCATGTCCTACCATTGCGTCATTATCGTCATGTAATGTCATGTAATGTCATGTATCGGGTTTATCCCCTTTGCCCGAAGTATAGCTTGACTCAAGCCACTCTTGCCCATGTCTCGACTTGCATTGGTTGTCAGAAGAGCCAGTTGTGCTCTAGTCTGAAGCGGTTTTTCGTTGTTTGAGAACACACGGGTTCATGGATTTGGTCTATAGATGTTGCTGTCGACCAAGTGGGATAATAAACTACAACAGCAACAACAAATATTGCTTGAATAAATTTATAAAATTGAAGAAATTAGAAACCTTATCTTCCACCGAAACATGCTTTGAAAAATATCATTTGGAAAATTTCAAATTAGTTATCAACTCCTCTTGGAGAAAGGCCCTCGTGCATGAGTGGTATGATTGTAACCGTCCTGGTGCTGCATTAATTTGGACTGGTAACATACTGCTTTTGCTAGGCTTCGTAGTGGTCATCTTCATGCTCAATTTCATGTGTCCGGCCTTAAGATTTATCTCTTTTGCCCGAAATGCAGCTTGACTCAAGTCACTCCTGCCCATATCTTGACTTGCATTGATTGACTAGAAGAGCCAGTTCCTGGACTCAGGGGAACTGGCTCTTCCGGGCAGAGCAAGATAAGTCTTGGAGCGATTTTTCATTGTTTGAGAACACATGGGTTCATGGACTTGGTCTAGATGTTGCTGTCTACCAAGTGGGATAAGAAACAACAACAATAGCAATTATTGCTTGAATAAGTTGATAGAATTAGAGAAATTAAAAACCTTATCTTCCTCCGAAACATGATTTGAAAAATATCTTTTGTAAAGTTTTAAATCAAAATATCTTTTTCTGATTATTTATATTTAATCCAAATTAATTGTTAATATAATTTCTATTTATTCAATAAATTTTGAAGCGTACTTGTTTGTATACTCATAGCTTATAAATATGATTGTTTGAGAATAGTCAATACAGAAATTATTCTCTTATGTATTTATATCATTACAACAACCTAATTTTTCGAAAGATAGTAAGAAAATTTCATGAATTTAATTAATGTTTTGCAATCTAAGACTCTAAATTTTATGCGAATGATTATAATTTTTATCGTTGAAGTTCCTTAAGTTTGTTAAAATTGGTAATACTGAATTATATATGCTTTGGAAACGAGTTAAAAATCCGAGAAAAACGAGTTAAAAAAATTAAAAAGGTAAAAATCCAAATATTTTATTATTTTGATGAGCTATATCAGATGCCTGCTTTTTTCATTTACAAACCATAAATTAAATTGTTTTATATATTGATATATAATATTGCAATATATAATATTGCTTACTGTCACTTTTTCCTTATCTTCATCAGATAAGTTGCTTAGATGTTCCATAAATGCCTCCTAAAAAGACAAAAATAAATACAAATAAATTTATATTTTAGCAAAATTCCAAATTTATGAACAAAAAATCTGTTAACGTATTTTTACATTGATATATATTACTGAGAATTTTTAATACTTGCATATATGTGTTTAAAATTTTCAGATTTTTTTTCTTAGATATTTTATATTCGAATTTGTATCATTATATTACAAACTATGAAGAATTTTTTCAATTAACTGATGTTTTAAAAAACCAATAAATAAATAATTCTAATTCTTGTTAAATATTATTTATTGGTGATCGATTACTCGTTTTTTTTTTTTTTTTTTTTAAATTAAACTACAGTTGATTTGTAAAGAAAAAAAGTTCTTGAATTAGAAATATAAAATTTGTGCTTTTATAATAATATTCTGATAAAAAATAAAAGAGGAATTTCTTTTCGCATAGAACCAATTAATGGATTATATGAAGTATAGGATAAAGTATACAGATTTAAAAAAAACGAAATTTCGATTTTAGCTTTTTAAAAATGATTTTTTTTAAATTTTTATGTGGGAAATTTGATGGGCTGAATTTGATGATTTCTTTAGTTAATTTAGGCCACAAGAATCTAATTTGAAAATGAAAACTAAAAAAAAAAAAAGTGCTAATGATTTGCAATTTTACAATTCTTGAATGATGAGCATTTTTTTTAAAAAAAATAAAAGATTATTTAATTGATGAATTCATTAAATAAAAATATCTCTAATTAAAGATAATAATAAATTTTGAAGAAATTGAATTTTGTAAAATTGAATTTGCTTATTAAAGATCCATTATTTTATAATTTTCTCTTACTGAAATTTACATAAATACAGACAGACAAATTTGCTTTATTTTTAGAGATTTAGGTTTACATTAAGCCTCTTTCGTCTTCATTCAGTAAGAGTATTGAATATATTATTGTAAAGTCAATATCTTAATTTTTCATGAAAAATATAAATATCAAAGAAATTATTTAGCTATCGCTCCTTTTCTGCATAAGTAGTTAAGATTCATTTTTGGGGGAGTCTTCTGAAACAAATTACTTACTTCTTTTTTTCGTCCTCTTCTGGGTCTTCTCCGCCGGTGCACTTGAATTGTGCCAGCTGAAAACAGTATAACCATTTATTAATTAGGGTTTAATTGAAATATGAAAATAAAAAGGAATGCTAAAAATAAAAAAAAATTGTAATTAAATTGAAAAGGGCTTACGTCAAGGTCAAACACGCATTGAGGGGCAGTTCCGTCGTCTATCATACCTGTAATATTAAAAGAAAAAAAATTGCTTATGATTATCATGCTGGATATGGTATCGACGACGAGACGATTTGCCAGATTGATGGAGAACCTTGGTTTGCATTGCAATCTATCTATCTATATCGATCAAACTTCTCTCCTGCTTTGTGAATGAGAGAAGTTTCTTAAGCTTTGAGTCCATTGATTAGATAGAAAAAAGAGTAAGATATATATACAGTAGAACCTCTGTAAGTCGAACTTCAAGGGAGAAGCTAAATAATTAGAGTTATAATAGAGTGTTCGACTTATGGAGGATTTCGAATTACGCGGATTTTTGTACTACTATGGAAATATTCGACTTGTAGACGTTTAGATTCTTTCTGAGTTATTTCGAGTTAGAGAGGTAAAATAAATAAAAATTCAAGTTACAGAGGTAATAAGCATGTTTATTTGCAACTTAAAAGTTATATTATGTACTACAATAAAAAATCAAAATAATACCGAAACAACCTTAAAATTAAAAATATTATGTATTGAAAAAGTCAGTTATTATTATTATTATTTTTTTTTTTGCTTTAGACAAATCGATCGTTCTCTATCTATAGCATTATCTAAGCTACAAAGAGCAGAAAATTTTTTTTTCTTCCGAGTTGCTATTTCACAGAATTGGTTATTCTATTTACTATATAGTCATACATTGTTTTCTAAGAAATAATGACGTGTATTGTCGGCAAATCTTAAAAAGTCGGTAACTTATTTTTCTTCGAGCTATAGAGGTAATTAGTTTCAAATGATTGAGTTGTAAAGGTTGTAAAATCAAACATTGCTAATGTTCGAGATACAGAGGTCCAATTTTTTTCGAGTTACGGTGGGAAAATATATACCAAAATGGCTTGTGGGGATTGACTAATTATTTTTGACTTATAGAGGGTTGAAATTTCGAGTAATGAAGGTTTTGAGTCTTGAAGGAAGGGAACAAAATTTTTTTCGAGTTGTGGAGGTTTTCGACTTATCGAGGCTCGACTTAAAGAGGTTCTACTGTATATACACACACATATATACATATATTATTAATTTATTAAAAAATAACTTATTAATTATTAAAATTTTTAATTAATAAAAATGTATGCATATATAATTTTTATATTATTATTATAGTTTTTAAGAAGGTAATTAAAAAAATAAACAATAGAAACAAAAACGATTGGAGGAGCAATTGTGACTCAGCGGAGAAACTGCATGGTAATTCGGAAAGGAGGATATCGAAACGTTAATGAATAATATTCAGAACTGCACGAGGTCTTTTGCGATTTTGAAATCAGAAATCATAGTTACTTAGATAATTCAAAACAGAATTATTAATATTTGGAATGAAGTTATAAAAATTTCGTGCAATTTTATAAACAAATTGTTTAAAACATGGGAGGATATGGTATCGAAACTTGTTTTATAATTACTTCTTACACGATTTACGTTAGAATCTTTTAAAATTTCTATTAAGTTTGTAACTGTACAAAACTGTATTTATTTAACATTATATGACATTAATTATTATATTATTGATATCTTAATTGTTTCAAATTTATTGCAATTATTAAATATTTTCTTCAAATATAACAAAACTCGAACGCACAAAAATGAAAATAATTGTTTTAAGATATATAGAGATATTAAATGCAATCAAGTTACATGAATTGTGAGCTAGTAGACATTGATTTTACACACAATAATGCAAAATAATAATAATAACCGACTGGGTCGATATACAGGTTAACCATAAAATTTAGAATTTAATGTAAGAACAAAACGCATAACAATAATCTTAAAAAATAAAATTAAAAAAAAAACAAAACAAAAAAACTTTAGAATCCCAAACGATTTTCTTTTCTTAAAAATTTCATTTTCACTTTGAAATAAAATTCTCTTTATAATTACCAGACGATCTTTTAGAACAAATTTTACATTATTCAATTATATAATTAGAAAGAAATTTAGTTATATAAATATTATTTAGATTAAAACTTAATTAAATAATAAAGGAAATTTAAATGAACATTTTGCATAAAAAATGCTCGTGAAATAAATTATATTATGCATAAAAAAGCTTGTGAAAAATTTTAAATAAACCAATAAGAATAGCTCATTGAAGAAGTTTTTTTAAAAAATTAACCAATAAGAAACGTTGAAAGTGGTTAAGGACACAAAAATTGATCAAGGAAACGTAAAAAACTCTACTCTCGAAAACAATACCCATAATTTTAATGGATAAAAAAAATAAATATGTTTTTAAATCTTTGCTAATGTTGTTATTTTCTTTTTTTCATATGTACTTAGTTTATAAGTCGTTTTATATTATGATTTTAATTGGTAAAAAAAGTGTCTTAAATCATTGCTAATGTTATTATTGCCTTTTCATGTGTAGTTAGATTATCGCTTAGTCGTTAGCTTAAGTCGTTTTTATAATATTTTATATCGTTTTGTATTTTTATAAGTCGTTTTATATATTTATATCGCATGTATAACAATAAATCTTGAAGGAAAACGTAATTATATGTCTTTAATGGAAAAAAAAAAGTGGGGATCTTTAAAATGAGATTGTGATAAATCAAATAATATGGATTGATCTAAGCTGAAGTTTAAAATGTCGAAATAATGAACATACGTTTATGATTGTTAATCAACAACTATTTGCAAAACACAGGCATTTCGTTTCTGGACTAAAATCTAATTAGGAGAAGTTTGACGGAGATATTTAAACATGCAATATTTTAATGCTATACCAACGATTTAGTATTTTATCTACCTATCAAGCAGAGGATGATACTTTGGTTAAATAAAAATTCAAATGCCTAGTTCGAACTGCTTCGGATTCTAGTCCCTGCCATGCCATGGATGTTTATAGTGGTTCGAAATCCACTTCAAACCGTAAGTCCTGGTCTAATTTTTGACTGTTTAGTTTAGGCATAGGGCCTACAAGCGTATCCGTAAAAAGAAAACATCTCATGTTTCGGAATCTGCCAATAGGCAGACGGCATTGGCCTATCATGGACGGTAGTGTCAGGGAGTTCGTTTGAACTGTTAATTCGATAAAAAGCATTCCTTATAGGAAATATGTGGGCATAAAATTCTAAATGATAATCTCTAAATATATATCTATACGTTCTCAAATAGTAATTTAAAATTTTTGTTCTCATCTTTATAGTCTCTTATTTTTAATGTATTTTTATGTAAGAAAAATTTCGTTGATATGTATTTACTTAACTTTCATCTTATAAAGTTTATTAAAAAAAAAAAAAAATGAAAAAAGCTAAGCCAAAACTTTACGTGCTATTTTTTTTTTTTTTTTTTTTAAATTATGATATCGCGAAAAAGTTATAATAATCTAAATCAAGTTTAAAAAAAAAAAAGATTATAGTTGTAAAATTGATATCTTTGAAAACTAAAATAATAATAATAATAGTTATGATTCATAGTCAGATAATATGACTTACTGTTAATATCTTTCTTCATAGTGTTAAACTCTTCTTCACAGTCAGCATTCACATATCTGCCTGCAAATACACTGACAAACGCTAGAAAATTGCAAAATTTGTTCATCTTCAACAATTGCTATTGGAAATCCACTAATGTTTAACAGATTATTTTTCGTGATGATTTGATATCTGACTGAAGTTTGGTTCGAGTTTATATAGTGTGGATAGCTAATATAACATTGCGTGTTGTAAGTTTTAGTTGGAGGAATTATGCCCATCGAACAATGAGATTTATTGAACAAAGGAAAAAACAAAAACTTTGTTCAGTTAGATGTTGTTCACTTTTTTTCATTTATTGTTAAATGAATCCAGAAGACCCTGAATACCAAATTTGAGCACTGATCAAACAGCAATCCTTTGTGTCATGATTTCCCATATTTAAAATTTTTTTGAATGGTGTCGAATTGTAATGGTGCCAAATAATATCAATTTTTTATGCTGATATTGTGTGTGTGCATGTCTGTAGTGTTTTATCTTTTTTTGTTCGGTTCCTTGTACAGACACTTTTTTTTTTTTGTTCCTGAACGATTTAGAATTATTCTGATGAGATTTATTTCCTGTTTTTCTGTGGATTCGTTTTTAACTATCACGTTAGTTCTTTTTATTTATTTTTTTTGTGAAACCGCAAGATATATTTTATGAAAATTTATTTTATAGGCTTCTTTTCAGGTTTTTTGCTTTGACTTCATGGTACATTATGATGTGAATTCTGATTGTACAATTAATCTAAATATTTGATTTTTTAAAGATATGTTTTGTAATTCACGTATAAAATCGAAAAAGACATGGAGTCTCAATATTTCAGAGTAAGTAGAATCATTGTAGGATGTGAATTCTGATTAAATACCTTTGTAATTCACGTACGTAACATCAAACTGATTCCTCTAGTGTTTCTAATAAAGTCATAAAGTTTCAATATTCAGAGTAAATCGAACTATTGAATGTAAATAGAATTATTGGATGATGTGAATTCTGATTATAGTAGGTAATTAATCTAAAGAATTAGATTTTATTCGAAATTGTTTTTAAGTATTTCTAATAAAGACACGGAATCTCAATATTTCAGAGTAATAGAACCATTGGATGATGGGAATTCTGATTATAGTAGGTAATTAATCTAAGTGTTCGATTTTGAAAACATGTTTTGTAATTCACGTACGTTTAAATCAGAAATTGATTCTTCAAAGATGTTTTTAACAAAGACATGGATTTTCAATATTTCAGAGTAAATAAGAACTATTGGATGTCAATAGAGCTATTGGATGATGTGAATTCTGATTATAGTAGGTAATTATTCTACAAGAATTCTTTTAACGATATGTTTTGTAATTCATGTACTTAAAATCGAAATTGATTCCCTCCAAGTTTTTTAATAAAGACACGGAGATTCAATATTTCAGAGGAAATAGAACGATTGATGTAAATATTTTAATTATTTTTTTTGTCACAAATTCATATTGCTCTTATATATTGACATTTAATTACTTTTTATTTATGATATAAAATAGATTTAATTAACTTTAGTGAGCTTCCTTATTTTTTTGTTTTGTGTTCGAGTTTCCTTTATTTTATTGACTATTTTGCATTTTTTGCAATCTGCAATTGTAGAATGCGTTAAAGTATATACATAAAATATTAAAATTTCTATCTTGTCCAGCCAAGAATATAAACAAAAGTTGTAGCTTTTGTACTTACTAAAATCCCTTCCGATATATTTTGCATGTATTTACATAGCAGACATTCCTCTTGTCCATATTCTTTTCTGTCATGCATTTATTATAATTGCTTTTAATAAATAAATAAATAACAAACAATACTAAAAAGTTATTTTGCAAAATTTTGTCTTAAGTTTTTTTTAGTTATGCGAATTTTCGTTGTTCCTTTTTATCAGAAATCATATTCTTATGTTCATAAATAGAAAGTAATGTTCTATACTGAAACTTATTGATGCTTTTATGCTACATGACGCCTGATGGTTCACAGGAAATTAATTCAAGCTTACAATTTATCCATACATAATTAGTAATATTGTATACTTAAACTTTGATGTTTTTATATAATATGAGATTCTTATGGTTCACAGGAAATTAATTGCTTACAATGTGTCATACGTCAACAGGAATGTTTTATACCTAAACTTGTTTTTATGATACTTTTTCATAGGAAATTAATTGCTTACAATTTATCATACATAATTAGTAATATTCTATACTTAAACTTGTTGATACTTTTATGTACATGACGCTATGGTTCATAGGAAATTAATTGCTTACAATTTATCATACATAATTAGTAATATTTTATACTTAAACTTCTTTGATGTTTTTATATAATATGAGATTCTTATGGTTCACAGGAAATTAATTGCTTACAATGTGTCATACGTCAATAGGAATGTTTTATACCTAAACTTGTTGATACTTTTTATGTACATGACGCTCTGATGGTTCATAGGAAATTAATTGCTTACAATTTATCATACATAATTAGTAATATTCTATACTTAAACTTTGATGTTTTTATATAATATGAGATTCTTATGGTTCACAGGAAATTAATTGCTTACAATGTGTCATACGTCAACAGGAATGTTTTATACCTAAACTTGTTGATACTTTTTATGTACATGACGCTCTGATGGTTCATAGGAAATTAATTGCTTACAATTTATCATACATAATTAGTAATATTCTATACTTAAACTTCTTTTGATGTTTTTATATAATATGAGATTCTTATGGTTCACAGGGAAATTAATTGCTTACAATGTGTCATACGTCAACAGGAATGTTTTATACCTAAACTTGTTGATACTTTTTATGTACATGACGCCTGATGTTCATAGGAAATTAATTGCTTACAATTTATCATACATAATTAGTAATATTCTATACTTAAACTTCTTTTGATGTTTTTATATAATATGAGATTCTTATGGTTCACAGGAAATTAATTGCTTACAATGTGTCATACGTCAACAGGAATGTTTTATACCTAAACTTGTTGATACTTTTTTATGTACATGACGCTCTGATGGTTCATAGGAAATTAATTGCTTACAATTTATCATACATAATTAGTAATATTCTATACTTAAACTTCTTGATGTTTTTATATAATATGAGATTCTTATGGTTCACAGGAAATTAATTGCTTACAATGTGTCATACGTCAATAGGAATGTTTTTATACCTAAACTTGTTGATACTTTTTTATGTACATGACGCCTGATGGTTCATAGGAAATTAATTGCTTACAATTTATCATACGTTAATAGTAATGTTTTATACATATTGTTGATACTTTTTATGTAATATGACGCTCGGATGGTTCATAGGAAATTGCTTACAGTTTATTATACGAATAGATGTTTACAAAAAAATATAATAGTGAGAATTTTTCTTTGCAAGTTGTGCCAAAAATGTTTTTTTATTTCATATTGCACGTTTTTGTCGGAACTGAGCAACATTGTAGAACTAGAAGATTCCGGTTCAAACCCG
>BPLR01008641.1:0-41186 GCA_021605095.1 Caerostris extrusa | reverse complement strand
ATTTTGTTTTCTTTCTCCGTATCATTTTGTATGTTACATAACTATTATTTTTTACCCCAAATATGCATTAAAAACGATACTCTACAGTTTACATACAAGCTATAAAACATCTCAGCAAATTGATATGTTACAGATATAAAAGTAACGTCTTAAATCATTTATTAAAATTTAGAATGTGATGGTTGGAAATTATAAATTTTAGATTTCTTTTTTTCATGCAAGGCGTAACGAATGTAAGATTTGTACAAGGGAGCCTGTGACGAGTGACTAGCGCTCTGACACTTGGTGTCTGGGTTTTAGGATTGGAATCCAGGCGGTGCCATGAAATGTTTGTAGTGGTTCGGAATCCACTTTAAACGATAAAGTCTCAATTTAATATGACTGTAGAGCATTGGGTGTAGGTTAGCAATTCTACCTTGCCAACCAGGGATAAAAACATCTCTGTCCGACTCGTGGCTGAATGGCAATGTCCTAGGACTGAGTTTTAATCCACTAACTGCTTGTGCAGACACTGTTTCAAAAAACGAGGAGACTTCAAGAAGAATTCCTGTGAGTGCCATGGATGTTTGTAATGGTTCTGAATACCCTTTAAAAGTAGAACACACTCTAATAGGACTCTAAGGCATAGGACTGAAATCCCTACACTTTAAAAGAAAATAAAAAGCAACATATCTGCCTGACTCATGACTCAGTGGCATTAGAGTTAGGGTTAAATGTCAACTTTGTTGTTTACATTGTTTCAAGAAACGAGGAGACTCGAAAGGCGTTTGAAATGTTCAGCACCTTTCCTCATTAGCCAGACTGCCCTGATGGGAGTTCTTCGGGTTTTCTCCTATACGGTAGGGTTGCTCCCTCTAAAAGTCCTCCAGAAAGCAGAGTATATGCTTCATGCTTTAACATCACAGAGCCAAGTCAGACTTGTACCTACGGGTGCTCCATCACTAGAGACTGCCCCTTTCCCTCCATCCATGAAAAAGACTACTCATGGGATGTCCATCCCACTTGCCAGACACCGAGGGTTAGTCACAACACAAACAGATTTGTATAATTTGCATTTTAATTCTGGATCGTCTCACTGTGTCTTTTGGTAATCAGTATTTTAATGCGGCAACTCAATTGTCGAGTTGTAAGCAAAATGTTATTTAAATGTAGTGCCGGTGGAGTGGTTTGTCCTATGTTTCAACAAGTGCTGGCTGCTTTAGTATTGTTTATTTAGTGATATATAACTCTACTTCAAAGTTCTTTGTTGGGTTTATGTTTGTTGAACTTTTTAATAAAATAAGTCATTTTACTTGGAGGAATGATGTTCGTTTAATAAACACACCTTAAAAGCTTTCAACAAAGGAATGGAATAGGCATATGGTTATATATATATATATATACATATATATATATATATATATATATATATATATATATATATATATATATACATATATATATATATACACTGAAGTGACAAAAGTTATGGGATAACAATATGCAAATTTGCAGATGGCAGTAGCATCGCGTAGAACAGGTATAAATGCGCAGTGCTTTTCGAAACTTTTCATTTCTGTTCAAGTTATTCATGTGAAGAGGTTTTGACGTGATGATGACCGACGACGGGAAATAACAGACTTTGAACGCGGAATGTTAGTTGGAGCTAGACGCATGGGTCATGCCATTTCCGGAAATCGTTAGGGAATTCAACATTCCCAGATCCACTGTGTCAGAGTGTGCCGAGTATGAAATTTCAGGCATAACATCCCACCATGGACAGCGCAGTGGTCGACCCGCCTGCATAACGACCGAGACCGGCGACGTCTGCAAAGAGTCGTAAATTCTAACAGACAAGCAACACTGCGTCAAATAACCCAAAAGAAATCAATGTGGGACGTACAAGGGGACTTGTCTGTTAGAACTGTGCGGAGAAATTTGGCTTTCTTGGGCTATTCCAGCAGAAGACCGACTCGAGTGCCTTTACTGACAGAACGACATCGCTTGCAGCGACTCTCGTGGGCACGTGAGCATATCGATTGGTCCCTAGATGAATGGAAAACCGTGGCCTGGTCCGATGAGTCACGATTTCAGTTGGTAAAGAGCTGATGGTAGGGTTCGAGTGTGGCGCAGACCCCACGAAGCCATGGACCCAAACTGCCAGCAAGGCACTGTTCAAGCTGGTGGTGGCTCCGTAATGGTGTGGGCTGTTTTCATGGCATGGACTTGGTCCTCTGGTGCGACTGGACCGAACATTGACTGGAAATGCTTATATTCAGCTACTTGGAGATCACTTGCAGCCATTCATGGACTTCATGTGTACCCAAACAACGATGGGATTTTTATGGATGACAATGCGCCATGCCACCGGGCCACAACTATTCGCGATTGGTTTGAAGAACATTCTGGACAATTCCAACGAATGATCTGGCCACCTAGATCGCCCGACATGAATCCCATCGAGCATTTATGGGACATCATCGAGAGGTCTGTTCATGCCCAAAATCCTGCACCATCAACGCTTTCACATATGGAATTATGGACGTCTATCGAGACAGCATGGCTCAATATTCCTGCAGAAGACTTCCAACGACTTGTTGAGTTCATGCCACGTCGAGTTGCTGCACTTCGCCGGGCGAAAGGAGGGCCGACACGATATTAAGAGGTATCCCATGACTTTTGTCACTTCAGTGTATATTGTAGCATTTTTCCATGGGAAGGGATATGACATTTCTGCTCCCAGGGGAATGTACATTCTGTAACAAGTACATAATAACAACCTATCACTCAAATCTAACAGAAGAAGTAGTATGTTAGATATTTATATTACATGCAATTAGTTTTTGTACTAATGAGAACAACCTGTCCTCAAATCTATATTAGATAATCAGTGTCATGAATAATGAGACCACGTGAAATTAGCGACTGTCTGTTCGTCCATCACAAGGCGAAACAACTACAAATGGAATATGGACTACGCCATGAGTTGGTGATAAGCAATGGGCTGAGGAAGTATCGACTCCAATGAGAAGTGAGGGGAAACTGACCTCCTTTTTGACGGTTTCTTTAAAAGACAGGTTTTTGAAGAAGAAGAAAGTGGTTCTGCGACGAATCGACAAGTATTTTCTTCTCTTTTTTTAAAAAAAAAAAAAAGTGATTGATCAGGCCAGAGATTTCACCTGTTTATAAAGTGAATCCCTTATGATTTCGTTTAACACGTAGTGTGATAATTAAGGTTTGCAGCTGATCGGTGTAATAGATTCGTCGTAGACTCGAAAACTCTGAAAATCTTCGTAAATGGAGTGAACTGCACTTTTTTTTAAATAGAGTTATATATATATATATATATATATATATATATATATATATATATATATATATATATATATATATATATATATATATATATATATATATATATATATGTAGGGATTTGTTTGTGTGCAAATCACCATATGGCGACCCATCACGGACTATTTGTCTACGACACAAACCTTTTGCCATGTAACGGCAGTATTCAACTTTGAACTCTGGCCCTGGGAGAAGGAGAGAAACCCCGTAGATGGGCGCAAGAGAAGAACGCTGGCCGACAACGAGACTGCAACGGGCTGCGTCAAGCAGCGAGAAAAATGGCTGTTATGTAATAATAATTAATGTAAATATGGCTGTACATGCATTAGAGCTAGGCCGAGGTCTAGTATAGGCCTAGTTATAGGTCTAGTATAGGCCGAGACGTTACATTATATACCTATAATTATGGTAAGGGGTAATAGTTAAATAATAGTCGACTTTGAAGCAAATATATTTCAAAATTATTACAAATGTGAAATTAAGCAACATCTCATAAGCAAGAAAACTTATCAAGTTTTTATTCTAAATAACTATAAAGGGTTCGATATCTTTTCCTTTCGTTACATGACTCATTCATTCCTTCTCCATCATTCGTTGCATGACTGGTTCAATTCTTTTCAAGCATCTCTGTGTCTGTAATTAAGATGATGGCAATATTGTTCTGGAATTCTTTCAAGATTGTCAGCACTGGAAGCATGTGTAGACAGTGTTTTTTACCTCGGCCCTAAGAAAGGAAAAATCATAAATAATTAAGACTTATCCTGTTCTAAAACACAAAACGCTTCTTACCCGCTTTTGCGACGTGAAATGTCAGGACTGATTCGTTCCAGTAAGAACATGCCGAGGAAATGAATTCCAGCTATTTAGTATTGCTTTTGACAACTTCACGAAAGTGGAATAAAAATCTTTCTTTCTTATAAAGAAATGGAATATTATCTTCCATTCTTCATTTTTAGTTTTCTAATACTTTTTGAAATGCAATCTAAATCCAGCTATTCTTTTGTTATTATGTATTCTATTCATAAGAAAAATGTATATATAAATTGTAATAATACTAATGTATATTAGACTAATACTGATGCTTATTTTTCAATTCCTATTATTAGTTCACACTCTCCCTATATATATCTTGTTCAAATTTTCAATCGTTCATAAAATACTTTTTTATTCGTCCACTCAAGTTCAAATACATTTTTTGAAACTTGTAGTGGATGATACTTGTTGTTAATGCAGTTTTTAAAATGTTAATTCATTCATTAAATTTAATTAATTAATTTTAGTTTTTTTTTTTTTTTTTAGATTTAAGTTGCATATATCTAATAATAGATGGCGCCAGAAGTATGACGAAAATTTCAATTTTATTTTTAAAGGACTTTTCTGAAATATAAAAAAAGTAGGAATTGATTTTTTTTTTTTTTTTATATATTACTTGTTAAATACAGTTTAATTCAGAAAATTCTTATTTTTTTACTAAAACCAAAAATACGCTTTGTAATTATAATAATATATTTGTAAATTGTTTATTTATTTATTTTTATTATACAAATTCCAGCCATCTTGATTGCATATTAGAATCAGAACTATAATACTTTGATTTATCAATAAAACTTTCGAGTTCACTATAAAATATATTGCTTTTATTAACATTAAAAAATGGCTTCTTTTTAATTATTTAAATAAACATTAAAAACATAATAAGCAATAAATAGCACTTAACTCAATGTGAATCAAATGTGAATTGAAGATTAGTATCAAATGTGAACTGAACTAATGTCTGGGAAATCATGAAGTGCAACGTAGATCTACCTCCTCGTGGTGCACTCCGGGCAACGTCTGATACGGTAAAATGATTTACAAGCATGGCTTTCAGTCTAGTTTTTCAGTGTGAAATTCTTAGAGTTCTGCAGTGGAACGCTGGTGGTTTGTCACATTATCATCGGGGCATTGATACAGTTTTCTGTAGTCACGATTGTCTCCAGCCCCTTCACAGTATTAAACTGACTCCTGACCCTCTCTGTCTCCTGTGTGTGATAACCAGGAAGAAATGGACATGTCTCATCTTGCTTCCTGTTCTGCACTGTCACCTGTTTCTTTAGGGAAGCGTCATTGGATTGCCAGACTTAAGATGAAGGATTAACTGATGTCATTTGTTTCTATCTTGTTCTTTGTGTTTATTTTTCAATTCCTTCTATTAGCTCACACTCTCCCTATATATATCTTGTTCAAATTTTCAATCATTCATAAAATACTTTTTTTTATTTATCCCCTCAAGCTCAAATACATTTTTTAACTTGTAGGGGATGACACTGGATGTTAATACGGTTTTTCAAATATTAGTTCAGTAATTTAATTAAATCAATTAATTTTAGTTTTTTTTTTAGATTTAAATTGCATATATCAACCAATAGATGGCACCAGATAAACTTAAAAAAAATGAATGAAAATTATTTATAAAGGACTTTCTGCAATATAGAGAAAAAAAGTAGGAATTGACTATAAATTTTTTCATATTACTTGTTTATGATATTTGTTGTCTATAAACTTGAAGTAAAAAAAAATATATTTTTTCTTCATTGGCGCAGCAGAACCATCGTGGGGCAAGACCATCTGCTTATTGGGAGATTTCGTGACAGGAAATGTTTTCTTTTTTACAGGGTAGAGATGTCAGGCCTACGATGAACAGTCATCGTATTATACAGGGACTTACGACATAAAGTCGATTTCGAATCACTGCAAATGTTTATGACACCGCTAGGACTCAAACATGAAACCTGTGGCACCGCGCATCAGAGCATTAGTCACTCGGCCATCAGGTCCCAATTTGACAGCTATTTTTCAAAATTAGTATGTTTTGTTTAGTAAGAATATGTAAAAGTGCGAAAATTAAAATAAAGTTCAACATATCATACTAATTTGAGCTTCTTATTGTATTGTCTTATAATTAAGTCTTCCTTTTGGTTTATTCAAAAGTGGAAATATTGAGATTAAAATTATTTTTATTATGAAAATCAACAAAGGCTTTGCATTTTATTATAAAACATCAGAAATGACTGTCAAAACTCTGTTAAAGAACCAAAAACTATTCAATTTTTTGATAGAAACACATAAAAATAATCATGAAAAACTTTTCTTCTTTGAAAATTTAAAATTAAGTGATATTAGAAAATAATAAAAAAAAATTTTTAAAGTCATACTTTTTCACTACATTGCAAGAAGTAATTTGAATAAATAAAGTTGAAATTTTCCTCTTACATCTGGCACTATCTATTGGTAGATAGATGCAACTTAAATCTAAAAAAATATAATTAATTAAGAAATTTAATTAATAAATTAATATTTGAAAAGCTGTATTAACATCCAGTGCCATCCACAGCAAATTCAAAAAATGTAGTAACTTAATACGTAACTGGTGGTGATTTTGATTATTATTGCTAGATGATTTCTTCTTTTTTCTAATAAATGCATTGTTAAGGAAATTTTATTTTAAAATGTATTTTAAAAGTACAAAACATGACAATAAAGTGAATATTTGTTTATTAAGAATAATTATTAAAAATATCACAAATATTATTGTTATATTTAGTATTTATCATTTAAAAATAAACAATTTAAAAGCTTGAGTTACTTATATTTTTAATAAAGCATTTTAAATTTTAAAAATAATATGTTACAACATTTATTGAAATCCGTTCATTAAACTAGCATGCAAAGGAGAACTTAATATTTGTATCATATAAACTCAATTATATTTTTATATCAGAAATCATTAAATATTTTTTATTACAATGTAATTTTTAAATATTTTTTTTATTGCACTACAAGTTTGTATTTCTATACAAATAAAGTGTTATACAAGTAACCTATAGAACGCATTATAATCTATTTCTAATCATCTATTTATCAAAACCATAATTATTTAAAAAATTCAACTCCACAGTACAGTTTACATTGTCATTCTCATCAGAAAACTTAAAAAAAAAATACACATGCATCATTGTAGATTATTACATTTTTTTTATGTGCATGATCGCCTTTTTTTGTATTTATATTATAAAATGACAGCATAATTTTTGAATCATCAGAAAATATTCTTTATTTTGTTATTTATAAAATCAAAAGAGAAAAAAATATTTAACCTTAAATCAAATCTAAATTATAAAATATGCTTTTAAATTTTAGAATAATTAAAAAATCAAATGAACATAAAATATTTATGTTTAAAATATATGTTCTTGTTGAGAATTAATAAACTATAAGCACATTGTTTTTCGTTAGGTTTCGATTTCAGAGTCATATTTTTGAATTTTATTACACGGAATCATATTTCCGCATTTTAATTAATTATTTTAGTGGTAGTGGTTTTCAAATATTTGAAATATTCTCATATCCCTCATGTTCCTAATGTATAAGAAACAAGAATTATTATGTGAATAGAGTTATAAAAAATGATAAAATAACAAAAACTTAAATTAATTAAAATATATGATAAAAAACGATAATTACTTTAAGAAAAACTGGAATAAAATATTTAATTTTTTAGATATGTTAAAATTACTATACAGTAAAAGAATGAGGATATGTTTTCATACAAAGAAAAAAATATCATTTGCGCTTCAAGGCTCTCTGCACCTAAAAAATGAAAATCATGACTACAAAATTGTCAAGAAGGAAGAAGGTATTTTTTTCAATGATAATCACTAGACCGTATAACTTTGATGTTCCATCACATTTTTGTCACCTGAAAAGAATATTTCACATTCAAAATATTTAGATCAAGGTTCTCTTTTGAAAAACAAAAAATTCAGCTATGCAAGAATTATTTTACCCAGAGTTCAATCCTTCACTATATAAGTCTACGTCAACGATTTTCCGAATCACAAAGCTTCTAGTCTTTCACCTCTAACTCATAACTTTTAACATGAATATTATTGCTTTAATCCTTCTGAGTGGTGTTGAGTTGCACACTTTTGGTGAAGATAGTCTAAAAGATAATGTGGCAGATAAATTAAATAGAGGACGTAAATATGACGATTATTATGATTCTGTAAATTTTAATAGCGATAGTGACGAATCGGATCATTATGGTTTAAAAAACAATGGTGGTCAATTACCATCAAGGCATGATGGTAAGCCTTCCTTTTTCAAGCAATGATAACGGATATGTCAATTTCCTGGCTACAACGTGAAACCACCTGCACGATTTCCAACTTACAATGGCAACAAAGGACTGACTTATAGTCATACTCCATTGAAAGTCTTATCTCCTCCATTCCCAACTCAAGCCGAACTGAAAGTGATGAAAGACTTGATGAAAAGTGTCCAAAGATTCCACCAAGGAAGTTGAAGAAGTAGAAAGAAGAGGAAGGATTTCTTATGAAGTTGGGATTTTCCAAACCTGTACTAATATCTTCAATCATTCCTTTGTCTATAATTTTCTTCACCGTGGTGCCAGTTGTGATCAAGTACTTGCAAAGTTCTCCAAGTATGCAGGACATGGCTTCCACCATAGCAACAAGCAAGATGGGACGTGTTCTGACTGATAAAGAATTTTTAGAAAATTCAGTTGATACTGTGTTGGATTTTGTCATTAATGCTCTAGCAAAAAATTAAACGAACGACAATTATTCTGTACGAAAAAGTATTGAAAAAGCCAATTTCAGTCATGAAAAAAATCATTTTTACATGAGCTTACAATGCTTGCCAAAGAAAGGGAAATGTCATGATACTTATTTTCATATGGAAACTATTTGTGAATGTTATGAAATTTGATATTGAGGAGAATGAAACACTTTACTACTAATACCGTTTGCATATTTAAAAAGGTAGTACTGCTTTCTTTATATAAATTTTGATAGAATGTATTGTTTTCATCTGTTAAACTAAAAACGTTGAAAGTTTTTATCGTTTTAAAAATATTTATTAATTAAATTATGTATAATTCAAAAGTTTTTAAGAGGCATTTTGTTATTATAGCCAATTTGATTTTTGTTTTTATAGCCAATTTGAAGATGTATAATTATAAAAACACTAATCTATAATTTAAGTATCTGAAGAAAATTTAAGCTAATTTTTATTATAAAATTTACACAATCTTTAATTTAATTTAAATAACCTTTTAATTGATTGCAGTTGCTTATACTTGGTTTTTATTAATCTACTTATTTAAATGTGACAGAATTCCAAATAGAAAAGAAAGTTGGAAAAAAAAAAAAATTCTGTTGAAAATGAATATTTATTTTATTTATTATCTAAAAATACTTTGTTTTGAAAATATTGTGTTAAATAAATTTGATTCATTTCCATTGTAAATTTAATTTAATGTGTTATTGTGATAATACTCTGATTGATGTGAAATATAATGTAAATAAAGTTATAAATTAATGACAATTGAAATTAATGGAAAATTTAAATTTACTTGGGAAGGTTATTATTGAAACAATATACTACAACATAATTAGCGTGTTAAAAAAAAAAAAAAAACTACATTGTAGCTGTTTTAATTTATCTTTAAATCATTTTTGGGAATTTTAAGAATATTTTTTTCGATGCATTTAGCGTTAATTTTCCCTTCTTTAATACACAAATTTTTTTTATATACTATGAATAATACTTCTTTAATTAAGAATAATTTGTTTTATTTCAAACTATTAAATAATTTATGCAAAATTATGCTGCAAGTAATGATAGTTATTTCATTACCTATTGTAGTATGTCTAATGGCGTGTAGATGGCGCCACTAATCTCAAATAAACTTGTTAACCAGAAATTTTTAAGTTCTAATTTACACAATATTGATCTAACGCACAATATAAAGACAATTATAGCGAATCTGATAAATGACAGAGTATAATTTTTCATGACACTAAATTAATTGTATTATTGTATTATTATCAATTAACTTTAATTATTATTATTATTATTATTTTAAAAATAAAATCACGTAAAATAAAAACAAAAAAAAAATAATAATTTTTTCAATTTAAAATTTCTAAGTTCAATTTTGAGTTAAATAAATTGCTAGGTATTGTTTTTAAATTGTGAATTAAATTTCATAAAATTGTTTCTTATTGAGTTAGTTATAAAATAGAATTAAACGTAAATATCTTTATATTTCTAATAATATTGGATTATTTTTGTTTCTTTTATGATCTGCCAATACAGTTTTAGCGTTGTTAATATATCATGTACAATAAAAACTTTATAGAAAAAGAATAACAAATAAATATATACGTGTATATATTATTCTCTATAAAATTTTAAATCATATATTAATTTAAAGCATTATACTATGTATATTTAAAGCATTATATTGACTATGCCCTTTGTAGTCACTGTTTACAGAAATTAGCAAACTTGATAACTGTCCTGGAATATTCCCTCAAAATCAATGTCCTCCCTTCATTATCAGTGAATAGGAATTAGCTGTACCCAAGGCTATTTGATGAAAAAAATAAGTAAATACACAGATAAAACTTAACAAAATAAAATATGTGATTTCAGTTTGAGGGTCCTGTTGTGATATATTGAAAATAGAGCGTGAGTGGGATGTATTTTCTTCAGACAAAAATTATATCGTAATAAAGTAAAAAAGAAATGTATCGTAAGTAAATAAAAAAATAATAAAAAGAATGTAAATAAGGAACTTTTTTTAAGAACACAAATTTTAAGCATTTTGTACATCAACATACATAATAATTAGTCTCTGATTGTTTAGAAATTCTGCATTTTTGAAGAAAATATTTTTTTTTAAATGATGTGTTGAGTAGATATGGATTTATTATTATTATTTTTTTGTTATGACATTTCATTGCAAGTCAATATAAATGTAATTTAATAATATAAAAACAATTTGTCGTTTACATATTAGTCCAAAGAACAATAAAAGTCTGCTGATTCAGTAATAACTATTAATAATAAGATATTTGAATATTTTGCAATAAGAAAATAAATGATGATTTCTAATTAAAACTTAAAGGCATTCATTTTCAACATTTGCATTAAACGGGTCTATTCATTTTTGTATGATAAGATACTTGGAATCTTTCTACAAAAACTAATTTAACTATAACTAATTTTTACAAGCTACATAATATTGACGATTAAATGGTCTCCAAATAAAAGACATACTCTGTGTGAATTGTAAAAACTCAACTCCTTTATTCGAAAATCAAACGCACCTCACTATATTAATTTTTCCCTTCCAGTCAACACACGCCTACGCAGACGAGGGTATTTATAATTCCTCTGGCGCCAGCTGAAACTTCAATTTTTTTTTTTTATTTAAATTTTTAATTTTTTTAATGTAATCAATTTTTAATTTTTTTCGAAAAACTTTATAAAAATTTAAAACAAAATTTGAAAAATTTTAAACAAAAATAAAAAATATGAATAAATAACTAACATCAACTATCAAACTAACAGCTAGGGGCAATTCGTTTTTTGGAAGGGGGGAAAATCATTATCTTTTTCTACTCTAACTATCTATGTGCTGTAACAATTTCTTATGTCAAATTCTAAATGTCAGCAAATTGACATTTTTCTTTCAATGTTCATTATAATTAATTTTGAAATTTAAAAAATATTTTTCCTTCACTAAAAAATCAATTCATTTATTGATTTCATTTTAATTCATTTATTGATTATTTTTATCAATAAATCAATTCATCCATTCTATTTTTTTCTATTGGTTATTACAAAGTCAACTATTGTTCTACTACCGATTATGTGGAAAATTGGCCAAATAGAGAATATAAATAGTCATGTAATAGGGGTTAAAAGTATTTTGTAAGGATAAATTTTTAATAAAATAATTAATAATTAAAATTTCACATTACATAATGTCAGAAAAAAAATTAGATTAAAAAGAATTCACAGTAACTATTGAACTTATTTTCTTTTAAAATTTTTTTTTTTTTTTTGTGCCACGTATATCTGACCAGCACCTCTAACAAGTAATTGATTCGTCCGTTTGCAACTTTACACCTGGCTGCTTGTCTTTAAACACAATTGGTGATGAAGCCAAAACTATTATGTCTTATTGAATTCATTCATTTAATCAATGCTAGATTTCAGATCAGTGAAAATAAACTTAATATTTATTTTCCCTTTCAATCAAAAGGACACCTAGACTGACCCCCTAGTAGTAGCCAAAGATTGATCAATCCATGGATTAAGAACCTTTGCTGAAAATCATATTTGAAAGATATTTCTTCTAAATTATTGCCCTAATTTTCCGTAGATTTTAATGATTTCTAATGTTCCTTTTATTTCTGAACAAAACTTTGATTGAATAAAATATATTTATTTTCCTAAATATTTACTACTAACACTCGGTGTTATCTCCTAGCCTAGAACCCTTGAACTGATACTCGTAGTAGCCTAAGAAATTGATGAATCCTCGGATTACGAAGCTTTGCTGAATATAATATTTGAAAGATATTTTTTTTTTTATTATTTCCCTAATTTTCCATAGATTTTAATGATTTCTAATTTTGCATTTTATTTCTAAACGAATCTTTGATTGAATAAATATATTTATTTTCTGAAGTAGGGCAACACTCGGTGTTATCTCTCAGTCTGATAAACGAAAAATATTGAATAATGTGTTTTTATATAATAATGTGTAAGTGTTTATTTATTTTTTTTTTATGGAAAAAAAGGAATTGCGCCGTATTCTGGCCATTGATCCAAATCTAGAATTTTTTTACGCTTAAACAACAACAACAACAGCAACAACAAAAAAAAGATCCTTTCTTTCCATTACCAACAAAGACCATCTCACTTTTCTGCTTTTCATCAATTCATAAAGTCTACCCTGCGATACACATGTCACTATCCAACATTAGCCATGGATTGCTTTGTTGAGATCTAACACTCTTTCCAATGGAACAAGCTAGAATATATTAACTGTGATATTTCTGGTCGCTTTGTAGCATTATTGATTATTTCACGCATCAAATGGAATAATAGGCTATGAGTCTTATGAATGGGTAAATCGGTCACAGAAACGAATCAATATTAATATTTTATTGTAAATTCGTTTATTATATAGCATATCTGGTTTCCCTATACAATAAACGTAGTTGATGAAAAGCCTTTTTAGTAATCGTAACATATTTGCTTATTTTCAAGGGGTTATCATTCGTTACATTTAGAAAACGATACACAGGACATTTGAAATAAAAGAATAGATAGATTTTAATTAAATTTCACATGTTTTAAAATGTTGCTTATTTTAAGAAACAAAATGACAAGCTTTTCTGCCTACAGGCATGTTACCTTCCTATTGACTAATGATAGGTTACAGTCAGATTACATTCATGATGACCAATGACAATCTACAGGAATGTTACATTCTATATATACAGAGTAGTGACAGTCTACAGTGACTTCTTAATGAACAGCTTACAAGGATATTAAATTCAATCTACAGGGTTTTAATAACTCACCGAATGCCTTCTGAAACATTATACACGTTTCTACAAAGAAAATGTGATGCAAGCTCTTTTGCTCCATTAATTCAGACATTTAAAAAAAACGCCGGAATCAATTTTAGAGTCTCACAAAGCCAAGCGTAACTCAAACACTAATGAATATTTTGACTTCAAATTTCACACAGATGTCAAGGACAGTGCCAGCAACCTAAAAAGAAAAAAAAGGAAATTGAAATTTCATAAGCCCCGAATTTTAAATTGAAAATGTGTCTTACTTTTTGGACACAGTAGTATATTCATGGTGACTAATGACAGTTTACAGGGATGCAACATTCAATATACAGGGTCATAATGAAATTATACACGGTATTCTTAATGACAATCTACAGGGCTGTTACTTTCAATCTACAGGATATTATAATCCACAGGGATGTTGTTACACAAGGTCATAATGACATTCTACAGGGATGTTAAATTCAGTATACAGGATCATAATGATAGTCTACAGGGTCTTCTTAATAGCAATCAGCAGGGATATTGCCTTCAGTATACAGGATAATAGCATGGATTTACATGAATTATATATGGTCTACAGGATAACAGCATGGATTTACATGAATTATACATGGTCTACACGGATTTTAATGCATTCTACATGGTCTCTGGTGTCTAATAACAGTCTTCAGGGGATGTTATATTCAGTCTAGAGGTCTTAAGGGCAATCTATAGGATCTTAATGGCAGTCTAGAGGGTCATAATGTCAGTCTACTGTTATATTAATGTATGCTACATTCATAGTAATAATACATTAAAAACCTCGAAGAAATTGCATTAAAATTACTAAAATATTATATCATGAAAATGTGAAAATTTAATATATGTTAGGGTACTGCCACGGTATCCGTAATACAGAAGCACTGAAGAAAAAAAGAACTTAGTAACGTAAGCATTGGGGAAAAAGAACGATCAAGGTGCTGCAAGGGGGAGAAAACAGATGGAAAAGAAAGAGTTGAGAATTGGGGCTGATAAAAAGCGATGACCATGGCTGAAGAGAGTTCTTGATTCGAGTTGAGGTTTAGAAGAAAAGAGAACTCATGTGTTCATTGTTAAGATCGGCAGGACCGAAAAGTTTGGAAAGTGTTCGTGAGGGAATGCTGATGTTTCAGGGTATTTTTTATTTTGTGCTTAATTCAATATATCCATTATTGATGATGCAACTAAGTTTGGTTTAATATAATTATAATTTTAATTAGTTCATTAACAAGCATGTTTGTTAGATATTTTTGTTTTTAATTTCAGTACTGAGAACATAGCAGGTAATCGCATTAGAACAACAAGTAATTGCAATAAAAATATTAATTAAATATAGCATATGAAAATATAACAATAAGGCATCGAATTTTGCTTTTACTTTTCGACCTTTAACCTTTAACTTCAACTCGGAAAGGTGAAACAATTTGACAAAACACAATAAAGTCAAATTAGAAGAAAAAAAAATTCAAATCTGTAACTACTTCATCCGAAGTGGTTTGCACTCTTCTAATGATGTTAAAATACATAAAACACTGATGTTATGGTATTAAAAATACGGTAAAAAGTAGGTACGATTAAAATTATTTGTCAGTAGAACGATAAATATGTAACAGATTCAGAGTTATGCAAGGAAGCAAAACAGGGACTTCTTCTACTCAAAGCTCTTTTAACACCACGAATTTCAAGGTTTAGTATCAGAGAGATTCAACCCCTTTTAGCACACTTTTGGCTAGAGGAGATTATCTAGCCAAAAGAGAGATCAATCCGGCCTACAGTTACTTCCATCCAACAGACACATTTTTAGCTGGTTTCACTTGGTGGTTTATAATCTAAGCTGTCGCAGTTTGGAAATCAATGTGATGCGGTCTGCATATTTCCTTTCCCACAAAACTTAAGTGAGTTTCCACAGAATATTAAAATTTAAAATTTTGAAACGTAGAAAGTTATCTTAACCGGAAGACTGATCAGGTCTGGATCAGGCTTCCGATTGGCTGGCGATTTACCATGTTAGATTGAAGGAAGGGTGGATACCACCCTTAAGTAGAAAGAAAAGAAATCCTTGTGGTGAGTGATTAGCTGACAACATCCTCTGTGGAAAATTAACGAAAATAAATATATTTTTATGTGAATGTATAGTTACCAGCAGGCTAACTAATGAGAATATCAGCTGATGCAACTTTTAATCTGCTTTTTAGATTATCTAGTTCAAAATTTAGTATTAATTGTAGTTTTATTCTCGAAGGTTTTTTTATAAATTATTCTGAAAGGTTTCTAAGCTTTAGAAATTTTTCTAGTACAGTAGGCCTATTGAATTTTTAAATTAAGACAAAGAAATTCTCACCAAAAATATCGGTAAAAATAAACTATGGCTAATTTTAATTAATCAATAAATAAATTAAATAATATTTTAAATATATTGTTTTTAAAATAACTTGCATTTATAGATAAAAAATCATTTAAATGTATTTAATGGGATTTATAAGCTTTTTATACTAAGATGCCAGTATAATACGATACTACCAACACAAGTCTAACATTATACCAACAAAAACATAACATTAGTCACTTTATTAACTATTTGACGTTTAAGATTTCATAATTATAAGAAGAAAATAAATTAATACCCCATTTTGTAAAATTTAAAAACGTTTTCTGTAAAGTGTTTCTAACGCTTGTATAAATTTGTATTATAAATATACAACAAATATGTTCGACATTATAAAACACATCTGGCATACCAATTTCAATTAAAAATTAATAAACAATTTCATTATCTTGTTCGGGATACAATAATTAAATACTAAACTAATGTATATCATTTATAATTATTAAAACTAATGCAACTGAACACTTCAATTTATCCATAATTCTAAAAATTTTAATGGAATTTAATAGCGAGTATTTTGCTTAACTTGTTATACAACATATCTTGTATTACAGTAGAGATGATCGGCGAATACATGCTACATAAAAGCCCTAGAGCTCATGGACCCCAATGAACCTGTAAAGCTACGCCATACATAGGACTCGTAATTTTAGGCTAGAACTAGAGTGTCGAGAACACTTTAAACGGGGCATCACGTACGCTCTTGAGCACGTACGGAAGTCATGTTTAGAAACTGCTGATTTCAGGCTAGTCAATAATTTTGACTCTGTCATTATTCCTACAAATAGAGAACTTTGATGAAGAGATAGTTTGATCTGGAGTTTGTCAAACAACAAATTTAAGAGTTACCCAGCACTAAAAATTAGGAAGAGTTACTTTATGATTTTGTTGGAAGCAGCACGTGTTAGATTTATGCAACTTTGAGGTTTAAAAATTGCCTAAGTTTATAAGAAAACTTATTGATTATGTAATTTAATATTTTTAGTTGATTAATTAACTCATTTATTCAGGATACAAGATGCATTTTGGTGTTGATTCCATGAATGATTTTCATTAAAAAATGTTGGTCATTATCTTACGTTTTTTGTGTAGTAAAAGATCACCGTTTCAGCCATAAAAGTTTGAAGCACTGATAGCTGATAGCTGAAGCACTGATGAAGCCCTGATATTATTTTTGTAAAAATAAACTGCATTATAATGTTTTTGTAAAATTAGTTGCATCATAATGTTGTTTGAGTTTTTATGTGTTTAGTCAAAACGCTTTAAAGAATTTTGTTTTTCAAGAATTATTTATGATTGCAATAAAAACAACACGTGTTAGATTTATTGAACTTTAAATCATAAAAATATCTTATTATTTTTTAAAAATTATGTTTAGATGTATGAGACTTATTTAACAGGAAACAAGATGCATTTGCATACATTTTTCTTGAAGTCCTTTCATCAATATATTTTTTGATTATCTCCTTTTTAAGAAGGATTCAAAATTTCAGTCACAAAAGTTTGAAGAAGAGCTCATTTATTATTAGTTTTATAATAAGAGCAAAAACTTAATATTATTATTATTTTTATTATAATGAAAATATAAATATGAAAAATGAGAAAAATAATTATTTTTCTTATCCGACAGCAACATTTTAGACCAGGGGGCACCCCCGCGGCTCACCTTGAATATTTTTCAGACCCGTGAGATTGATCACACTTTTGCAAAGTAGTGAAAAAAGGGCCAAAGTAGTGAAAAACAGTGTATTAAAAAATACGTTATGTGTGCGTTCATAGATTCAAAAATTAACTGTCGAAATTATGAGAAAAAATTAACTTTGATTTTAAAATAATATTGATGCTTATATATGACAGATATTTCCTGTTTCATTTATGAGCTTACAGTTATCAGTTCACAGAATAATTAAATTATATTCTACGAACTCATGATGCGCACGCATCTTGCAACATTTAATATAACAGGTATTCTAATAGAACATCAATTATCTTTCACTTTAAGTGACCTCTGTGACACAGCGACCATTCCTAGATACGCACAGTTGATTGATAATAGAGCAAACCAGACTAATGGTTGAAGTTGTTATCGCTTTTGGTTCAACTTACACCTGTGAATCGTTTTTTTTTTTTTTTCAAATGAAATTGACCCAACACAAAACACGCTCAATAGACACGCTCAAGTTAGCAATTGCAAATTATAAGTTACAAAGAATATAAAAATTATAGATATAACTTTGAGATCACAAAAAATACCTTTTCAACACATTCCAAAATTTTACTAGGGGCTTTTTACTAGGTAAATTACCAGTCCACCTGCTTCAACTCCTTTGAGGGCCAAACGGGATCTTGAGGTAATTAAGCACGTTAAAACAGAAATGACCTGCAGTCCTATCATGCTGATGGGATATGATATTTCTAGGGACAACTGGAACATTATTAATTAATTCTTTCAATACCTCTTTTGGAAAGATGTGCTAAAGTGTTAATATGGTCGATTGTATGGGCCAACAAGAAAATAATTTGCAATACCTACCCCACCTACTAACAAAAAAGCGCCATTGAGAAGCATGAGGACGAGTAGCACGTGTGTTAAATGTGGCGCACTCATGGAAATTATGAAAAGTAAAAATTCTGTCCACTGTGAAACTACATTTTGCCAATGTACTCTACTGCATAAACCAATCATTCCCCCTCCTACATTCCTATAAAAATGCTTTTTTATGTGTTTCACGTCTCCTTAATGTTTGGTCCATAAATTCAGGCACACCCTTTATACCATGTGAAGTATCACCCCTCTTCACTCGCCCCTTCGTTTCACCCCCACGTTTCAAACACCCTTCTGTACCATGGCTACGCCATTTCCGGTAAGAAAAAAAGTCAACAACTCTTCTAGAAGAGTAATTTCCCTGCATATATGTGAATAACAAGATCTGCAGACTGTCTCTCTCTGTCGTGGGTTTAAAAAGTTGAATATAAAACGTAAAAAGCATAATAAAATATACAAATAAATACTTTCAATAATGTAAACCGGACATAAAACATACTTAAATATTTGTAATCTGAAATGTGAATAATTCATTGGAATTTATGCTTTATGGCTTTTATAACCACAAATTATTGTTGTCTCATTTGAAAATTTAATTTGGTTTGTGAGAGTTTGAAATCGAGAACACAGCGTCCGTCGACGTCTCAAATCCTATTCACATACATTCAGGAAAAGAAGGAGTGAGGGCCGAGTGACTAGCGCTCGCTCGTTACCACATGTTTCGCGTTCGAGTTCCTGCGGTGCCATGGGCGTTTGTAGTGGTTCGGAATCCATTTTAAAGCGTAGGTTCCTGCCTAACATGATCGTAGAGCATTTCGAGGGTACTGTTACTCCGTGTCCATAGCTTATTTTCAAGCTACACGCCCCCCCTGGGTAGTGCTAAGTTAGTAACGTCGCCCTTGCTTATGGCATAAAAGACAACTGTCTAAGCATTTGCCAACTGCCTAAAAAATATTCAGGGAAATTACGTTTCTGCAAGAATACTCAGGATTTCTTTTCTGACTGAAAATGAATATATCTAGAAACAATTTAGATGATTTGGCAGAGAAAGTAACTATTAACCGGATAATATAATTTTTGGTAGTGCAAAATGAGTAACGTCGGTTCAGCGACTTGCCTTAAAGCATCAAAGACAATTGTCTAAGTTTGCCAGCTGCATTAGAAAAAAAATGAAGCCAATAACATAGTGACTATATGTATTTTTTTTCAAGCCATTTACTACTACTACTACCGCACCACACCGCATCACTAGAGATGAGAGCGCCTAGAGCTGAGTTGACACTTTACAGTTTGGGAATGATATGGACGAGAAGTCTGATTGAGCTCTGTGACGTTCTTCGGTTATATGAATCCGGGACCTACATCTTAAAGTGGATTCCGAACCACTACAAGCATCCATTCACCGGGATTCGAACCCGAAACCTGTGTTACCTTGTGACAGAATGCTAGCCACTCGGTCATCAGGCCTTTCCAAACCATTTAATAGGTAAACAAAATAAAAAAGATATTCATTCATCTATATAAAATTATAGGGAAAAAACCTTTTAACAATGGACATTATCCTCCCCGATGCAACACAAACATTTAGACGGATAAAAAAGCATCCTCCCTCTTTTCCTCTAAAGAAGAATCAAAAGAATGGGAGAGGCAGACTGTTTTACTTAGAATGCATACCGAGGTCTCCCTCCTTAGATTGCTTACGCCGAGAGCGATAAAAAAGATAAAAAGAGAAATAAGCTGTTCTCCGGGAGGCCTGTTTTCCCGGCTTGATTGGTTGATTCGGGCCATTTCTTTTCGAGACCATTGCTGTCGGAATGAAATGTCCATCGGCCGGCTTTTAATCTTCGCTCCGCTCTTTGTTGTTTCCCATCGTTCACTTCCCAGAATAGATTTGCGGAAGGTAATGGGAGGGGAGACAAGGTTCTGCATCCTGAGGACTAGACCATATGCTAGTAGCTAACTCAACAGGTGCCTTGATTTATAATATTTCTTTAAAAAATAAAAATAATATAAAATGTAAGAGGTACTCTTAGAAATGATAAATGCAATGGCCTCCGAAAATTAAGGAAAAGACTTGAAAAATATGAAGCTTATAATCAATTGAATTTAATGGAATTTGACAAAATCATTGATTAAATATTTCACAAATTATGCACAGAAAAACTGATGGACTTTTTCTGTCTGGAAAATACTCAAAATTGAAATTTTAATACAACAAAAAAAAAAAAAAGCATCTGGGTTCAAAGAGTGAAAAACTTCAATTTAAAAGCTATAAAGATTCAAGAGCTCAAAATGATGGTATTCGTTCACTTACTTGGCGGCAAAGAACGTTTCTATGTCCAGAAAGTTCGAAGATCTTGAATGGTAGATGGAAGTTGGTCAAGAGCAACAATACTCAATCAAATTCATTTCCAGATCATACAGTAAATAGTTTAAAAGTCTAAGATTATGATTTATATTTAGGTGAATCTCCACCAGCCAAGTTATGTGTTGTCTAACATTAACGTCTTGCAGATCACAATAGTCACCAATGGCACCTACACAAGAAAAACAATTCGATCTAAAATGTTGCCTCTATATAACTGAACAGCAACTATGTTGCTTGGGACAACACTATTGCAGATTATTGCACCCACCTAAAATTTTATCTATCCACATTCAAACAGTAGATCCACTTAATATATTTTTTCATGTAACATAACTAACAGGGCTAGTAATGAGTTCCGGAATCCTACCAAATCAACAATCTTCTTTCATCTTCTTCATTCTATATTATTTCTCGATTATTTTTAAAGTTTAAGATATTAGACATATTCATCAAATTATTGCATGCATCTTAAATCTGATAAAACTTGTGGCTGATTTATATGGATTTTTTTTAAGATAATTTCATGGGGGAGGAAAAATGCCTTCAAATCAGGAACTGAGAACTGGTTGATGGTTGATTTAAATACAAATATAAATAAAATTAATTAAAAAGGACAATTTGTACGAGATCTGAATAAATGATCTGATCGATCTGATTTTTCTGTAATAAATTACTGAGATCTTGGGAATTGACTCGAAGTTTTGATAAATAAAGGATAAATTTTTGCTATCGGCGACCCTCATATGACTTTTTCTGTTATGTTTGAAGGACTTGACAATATCTAGATTTAAAAACTTCTAACCCTTTTGAAAAATGCAGCTTCTTTTTTAAATTAATTAATTAATTGATTTTTTAATTACGCCATTCTTTTTTACTCTGCGTTTTATTTTTTTCTATAAATAATACCTATGCTCACTGGTTTTATTCAAGTTTTTTCTGCAATGAACTTTATTGTGCAGGATTAGTTTTAGGCCATAATTGGCCAAGGTACTCTGTTCGTCGAATGATGATGATGACTTTTATGTAACGCACGAATAGACCACCGACGGGTGACGATGGAAGGACTTTAAATAATAACTGAACCGAATTTTCTCGTTGTATGAGAGAAAACACGGAAATTCCCACCAGACAGCCTGACTCTCAATGTGCGACAATTCAATGTGTCTCAATTCCTTAACATATATTGTCACAATCGCCATCGATTCTTTTTATTTTTGTAAACAGTGAATACAATAATGCAGCCAATGGATTCGAACCTCGGTCAGCCACAAGCTGGCTACCCACGTTGTCATCACGCACGATTCGATATAAAAGATGTTTTAAGGCAGTTAATAAATCATTTAAAAATCTTCGAAACCTTTGTTTGCTTTTAGGGGTATCGGCGAGAAAGATTTTCCCACATTGGTAGGGAATACCAGATATTCAATAGGTCAGCAGCATTTCAAGTCCCGGCTGTTCCATGAATGCCTGTAGTCCTGGAATCCATTTTAAAACCAGGTCTTGGTTCTAATATGATTATACAACTTTGGGGGTAGGCTGAAAATCCTACTCCGTAAAAAAAAAAAAATTCGATCTTGGCCCATCTTGGGGTTTTATGCCAATGAAGAAGAGGTCCACAAAATATTATTTTTATCTTTCGATATTAATCTACCGAAATGAGATATACAGTTTTATTCTTTTTAGTTCTTTTTTTGTTGTTTAATGAATAATTGGATTGGAAACATCCTGTAACATGTGAATTGTGTACTAGATTGTTAAAACCTAAGATGCAATTCACATTAGAATATATTAAAAACACACACACACACATATATATATATATATATATACTAAGGAAATAGTTTATTTCATTTAACATGGTAGACGTAAGCTATAAAGAATAATAGATTGCAAATAGCTGATACCTTCGTAACATGTTTCGCAGCAATAGTGTTTGTTGTATTTTTTTCAAGTTTTGTATAATGTAAATATGACCAAATTATTAAATTATTACTCTTAGTTTGACGTTTACTGTCTCTGCAAGATGAATTTTATGCCGAAGCATTTATTCTAGACTATTTTCAATCAGAAGTCTAATCTTCTGGCCACTCAGGCTTCCAATTGGCTGACGTTTTATGACATTAGATTTTAATATCCGGTGGAACCCATTCTAATTCTTCTGAACGTTTGCGGATTGATGATACAGACTTAAGTCTAGACCAATGAAAATAAATCTCGTTCAGGACATTAAATTGACTAAATGTAAATAAATATTTTTAGGGACGTATATTTGGTAATATCTGATAAAGAATAACGTCATAGCAAATTGTCCAAGCGATATAATTTCATAATTTGTGACTAAAAGTATCATTTAAGCATTGTTAAGTTGGTGTATCGCAGTATATCGGTTCTGGTATTTGGATAATTGTTGATAGATCCATAACGATTTAACAAACGCCGTACGTTTTCTTCGATGTTAACTGTTTCAATTTACAAAATTCATCTTTATTATTAACGATTTGTCACTAATACCAATTTATAATTTAATAATTGTTAAATTGGTGTACCGTAGTGCATCGGTGTGTCGTAGTACTGGTATTGGGACAACCGTCGATGGATCCATAACGATTTGTATAAAATCTTTGTCGTAATTTTCTCCAATGTTACATGTCTCAATTTATAAAATTCCTTTTCACTTTTTCCCGATTTTTGACTAACATCAATTTATCATTTAAGAATTATTAAATCGGTGTGTTGTAGTGCTGGTATTGGGATAATCGTTGTTGAATCCATGACAACTTGTATTAAAGAATTGTCGTAATTTTTCTAAAATATTAACTGTTTTAATTTATAAAATTAACTTTCTTTAAATTTTCTAATATAAGAATGTTAAAATACTTATTAGCACAATACATTAAAATATTTTCATTTAGACATTAAATATTGAAAATCGTTCATATTCATAGAACTCAATGCATAAAATGATGGTATTATATGCATTGAGTTCCATGGCATTTTATGTTCCTTTACATGTTCATCTTATGGTATTTTTATGTTCACATGCAATTTATATTTATGGCATTTTTGGTTCCATTACAATACAAATTTATAAAGGATAAAATGCAGTGCCTTTTGTATGAAAAGTTTAATAGAAAACTTAGCAAAGCCAAATTAATGATTAGAGTGAAATAAATCATTTAGTTCCAGTTTTTGTATTGAAGCAAATAAAAATTTAAAATCTGAACGGATATCGAAAGTCAAGTCTGTCAGACCATTAATATTTCGTTTTTCTTCCTGGTATGCGAGATATTCTTTTTTTGCGAGAAGTGTTTGGAATCTTCTAGAATTTTGTTTTCGTAGAAAAGAAACAATTTGAAAGGAAAATAAAATGGAAGAATTATTTCAAAAAGCCAAAAAATAAACATTGTTCCAAGATTAATGTGATGGCTTTCTGGGAACTTTTCTCTCCCTTCCTTTCGTTTTTTTAGAAAGGAAAATGGAAAAATAAAGCAAATGCAACTTAAGGAAAAAAAATCAAATTTTATAGTAAAACAGATTTCCAGCTTTCCGTGAGAAAAAAACGGTTGCTCGTCGTTTGGGAAGCTTCTGTTGTATACGTCAACATCGCTTCCTAGAGTTCAAAATGAATATTGTTTCCTTTTTTTTTTATTCTTGATGTGAATATACCAATATTCCATTCTTGCTTCTCCTATTCTAATTTATATCAATATATAAGAAACATAATCAAAGAGTAAAACTCCATAGATACACTTTGTCTATGTTTTAGTGTTTATAATACTGGACTATATACTAGACTTATAAAGGCTTCAAGAAGAGGGCCATATTATATATTTATAATACAGAACTTGCTATATAAAAATGAAAATTAAATATAATTTGATTCACTAGTGCGATTCACTCAAAGAGCGGAGATCATCAAAATTCTCGAGTCTACGATGAATCTAAGTCACACTGGTCACACGGCGTGATACATGAAACTACAAGGGGCTCACTTTGTATCAACAGCCAGAATCTCCGGCCTGTCCTACTCTCCCGACTACAGAGATAAAAAGAAACAACATTTCTGGTAACTGTCATTCTTCATCAAAAATCTGCTTTTAAGACAATCCACCAAGATCTGCTTCTCTCACTTCTCATTGGAGTAGACATTTCTCAACTCGTGGCCTATCCCCCTCACGATGGAACAACTCATGGTATATCAATTGGTTGATAGTAAATCTGTAATTGTTTCGACTTGTGAAGGTTGCACAGACATTTGCTAATTTTATTGAGACTAATAAAATTAGCAAATGTCTAATTGCATGCAATATAATGACCCCAATAAAACTCGTCTGATTCAAATTCGAGTGATGGAATTTTTATATATTTGTCAAATAACGTACATTCCTCTCTCATGGGATTGAAATGTCAAAACACTTCTAATGAGAAAAAAATGCTACAATACCAATACAAGTATCAAACCTGATTCTTTGATAATCTGCTAATGGTGATTTGTTTCTAGACTGAGCTAACAAGCAATTTGGCTTTAACAAGTATATTTGCAACGTTAACTGCCATTGAGGATTATATTGTAAGTGAAATATGTCTTGCTCTGTATATATATATATATATATACATATATATATATATTGTTCCGAATAGAACTCTTAGAAAATATTTTTTTTTCTAATGCAGCTGGCAAACACTTAGACAGCTTGGTCTCGGATGCCTTAAGGCAAGAGCTGCACAGACGTTACTCACTTTGCATTACCCAGGGGGCGCGTGTAACGGACGCGGAGTAACAATGCCCCCGCAACACTCTACGATCTTATGCGATCCTACGGTTTAAAGTGGATTCCGAACCACTACAAACATCCATGGCACCGCCGGGACACGAACCCAAAACCTGTGGTACCGAGCGCCAGAGCGCTAGCCACTGGGCCATTCAGGCCCCTGCTCTGTATATATAAAAGGAAAAGAAAATTAGAATTTAAATACAATATAGGATAAATAAAATAATAAATAGAGAGAGCTGATAAAAATATTATTTAGTTAAAATGTTCAGGGAAGTACGTGGACATTTATTATTGATGAGAAGAGTAATGTCACAATCGAAGGCGTTTGAGCAGAGTATTAGGATTATTAGGAATATTAATATAAAAATTAGTTGCGAGCTTGTGAATAAAATTTTTAATCGAAAAATTCCCAGAGCAGCGAGAATATCTTTTATTTCTGATAAACCACGGTGTATCAACAACCATGCGTAATACTTTATTTTCAAGAGTCTGAAGATCTTTGACTTTAGATTTGCAAACGGATTCCCCATGTTGGACGGCGTATGTTATAATGGGACGCATGTAGACCATTTAGATAAAATTTTAGTATCAATGTTGGTATGACTATTGCGAGAGATAAGAGGGTAGAGGTTTTTAGCAGCCATATTGAATTCATTTTTGACATATTTGATGTGAGAAGGATAGGTAAGATGCTTGTCATGTATGACTCCAAGGCACTAGACTGAGTTAAGTTTGAGAAGCAAGATTTTGTAATATCCGTCACGATTCGGAATCAATCATACGAAAAGTTGGATATTTTCTCAATATTAAAAGATGATCATCCAATGCATATTCTTGAAGAAATTAATCCTATTCACTGGGACCACACCAAATGAAATTAATGTAATGATATTTCCTAAAAGTATCTGGCTTCAGGACTGATTTTTTTAGCACAGGAAGTTAGCTATTTCTGATCCCATAACTGCAAAGCATCTGAAGAAATAATTTGTGCATTTAAGAGTATTACCGTATCTCATGGTAGACCTTTGGGTGTAATGTACTGCATTTGCATGTCATATGGGGAAAGAATCTGCAGAAGTTCCTAACTATCGTTGAGAGACGCTTTACACACTTTTATTGAACTCGCTATCCAATCTCTTTTATTCCTGAAAGCAGTGGTTGTAATAGCAAAGTTTTCATAAACAGATTCGTACCAGGGCCACAAGTTAGCTGCGCTCTTTAACCCTAGTTGCGAAACATAAAATATCAAAGACAAATGTTTATAGAGCCGATCAGAGTGCTTGTCTATAATAATGCTTCTTACAGATTCGACAGCAGCTCTTCAGGCTATAGACAACATTCCATGTTCCTCTCGATCCAAAGATGTTGTTATCTGCGTAATCGCTCTGGTACAGTTGTCGGAACAAAAATAAAACAGTTAGCTTGCAGTGAATCTTTACCCACTGCGAAACATATTGAAACGTTGCTTTTGACTTCCTAATAAAAGGGGTATCATTCCGTTAAGAAGATAATTAAAAATTCTATTAGGTGCTTCTTCTTGGAGAATGCTGTCGCTAGAAAAGGTCACAAGCTTTGGTACAATCATATTTATGATATTCTTGAATGGTCTTGAGAAAATTCGGTGCCCTTGCTACGGCTTTTCTCTGATCACGACTGTCTCTGCAAGCACCTTCACAGAATTAAACTGATTCCTGACCCGTATGATTAAACATCCTATTACAACTGATTTGGGGTTAGAAATAAAGAGTTTCTGCTCAGCACTCTTGAGACCACGTCATGCCATCTATTGTGTCTGGAAAGAATTTCAAAATCAGCATTGCTATGTGATTAGAAACATTTAATATCACCTATACCTCCTACAAGTTTTTGTAAACTTGGTGTGAAAAATCCTTTAATTTTAACTAATAACCTTGTTTTGGTAATAGAGGAAAGTGTGAAGAATGCGAGCATTCCAAGGACATATTCGATGATTCGTCCACATTGTAGAATTACCATAATGAATCACATTGATTCACTTATACTATATCATAACGGCATCAATAAGCTTAACAGGTTTATAGTCGACACGTTTAGAATCGTAAGTCATGCCAACATAAGACAGAGTAGTCCACGGAGTAAAGGAAAAAGCAATATCTGAAGTTTCAGCAGAAAAACGACACGACAAAACGGGAATCTATCTTGAAATGAATGTAGCATTCTCCTGATACTAAGTTTTGAACGTTACCTCAAAATGTCTGAGGCCCGAAATGGCATAACACTCACAAAGAACCAGGCTGTTGCGAGTCTAGATTTCTGTCGAAGTAATTTTGCAACCCGTTCTCCATCAAAATTGAAATGATGGAAAAAGAAACATATTTCCCATAGAATTGAAGCACTTTCGTTTTTCACATCCACGGCGTTTTTCTACAAAAAAGAGGAAGCAAAAGAAAAATTTTCCAACTGTACTATAAAAAGGCTTTTTAAGCGAACGATTACTTCAACGTGAAAATAAGGTTGAAGAGAGACCTGTAAAGGAATAAAGAAAAAAAAAGCACGATGCCAGGGAGTTGACAGCCACAATCGATTGTTGTAGAATCGATTGTTATCAATCGATTCATGGATGGATGGTTGAAATATATAAAAACACTTTCGCTTCACAGAGAAAATAGCTGAAAAAAATCAATTTACTTTCCCACGGCTGTTTTTTTTAGGATCCATTTTTTATTGTTGTTTACGAAATCGTTTTATTTTGTCCTGTGTAAAAGCGTTTCCAAATTGTAATAGGATAAAAATGTTTTGGTAAGTGCTAATGGGAGCTGTATCATGTAATTGAGACCTAATAACATATACCTGATGCTTCTTAATAACAAATTTCACTTATTATTTTATTTGGTAGGTAAGTAAAAAGTATAAAATAGGTTTTTAATGGAACTTTTTAACTGAAAATGGTGCAACGATATTGTAAGCTGGAAGCTATACTTCATATTTGATGACGGTAACAAAGAAATATTTCATTATGTTGAAAAACTGAATTTAAAAACAAAAGTCAACATCTTAAAAAAAAAACAAAAATGCCAACAACATAATAAATGAATGTTGAATTTTCAAAACAATTAATTCAAAAGTAATTCTTCCCGTATTTAATTTTACACGCTGATAAAAAAAAAGCAAAATATTTTTTAATCTTTTATAGGTAGACTATATGCCTGAAACTGACTGACAGCATATAAAAAAAAAAAAAATTACCTTATTTTTAGCAACTCATAAAACCAACAGTATTTTGATATTTGAAATGACGGTCACTTCATACTTATAATATTCGCCTTTGAAATAGTAAATATATAAATTATTCATCGTTTCCGATGGTGAACCAAGGAAAGAGTCGTATTCTGCACTGCACCTACAGTCTGTCACTACCTTTGGATCATATTTTGATTCAAACAGCCAATAGTCATATATTGAACCCTTCCTCACATACTGCAAAAGTATTTTCTGATCTTTTGACTATCATGCTTAACTCCATCATAGATAGAGTAAGTTCGGCTTCTCTCATCGGGCTATGTACTCACAAAATTTGGGCATTCTTCTTCTACATTTTCACAACAGCCCCCATGGTGGGCAAGGCCGTCTGCCTACTGGCAGATTTCGAGAAAGGGAAGTTTTAATTTTGATGGGGTATGATTGTCAGTCCCTACGCCAAACAGTCATAATAGATCCGGACCTATGGTTTGAGGTGGATTTCGAACCACAACAAACATCCATGGCCCCTCCGGATCTCGAACCAAAAGATGTGGCCCCGAGCACCAGTCACTCGGCCATCAGGCCCATATTAATGTACTTTTCATCCTACTTATTTCCCACCGTAAACATTTTTAATTAACAATCTCCACTGTAAATATTATTGGTATTGATCATAATTTAAAATGTTTATTTTTATTAGGCTTTTTTTATAATTCTATTAAAATAACATATAAGTAAATCACTAAAATACATTTTATTGACATCAGCAAATTCGGATACAATAGAGTACCATCAATTCGTAAACAAAATTCAACCAGCAAGAATTACCAGATAGGAAGCTTATCAGAAAATGGAAATATTGTCACATCCTATTCTAATAAATTCTGGAGGCAGATTCGAAATCATAGAACTGGTCAGAAATCCCAGACAGAAAATTATCTATGGGTACGAAGAATAAATCTTGTGCAATATCCCGTGTCACGGAACCGTAGATTAGGAATTATAATAGAAGCGATTGAAGACGACGCCTACTTAACTCTTAAAATCTACTAATTTGAGTGCGAAATTGAATCAGTTGAATGTTTGAAGCCACCAAGACAAAAGCTCTGGTAGTTACTGAGAGGCAGAGTCGCTGAGAGGCACGGGCAATGAGTGTCACCGATTTAAATTATCTCGGTGAATTATGATCGGCGGATGGGAAATGATGATTCGACACTTTGCGTAAAACTCTTCCGTGTCTGTCTCGCTTCGATCATCTGCACTTTCGATATCTGCGCAGCGTCTTTGCTGAGTCGTGCCGCCCTCCATCTTTGACCACGGGTTGAATTAAAAATGAAAGTTTTGTAATCCGATCTTTTCCTTTCCCCTATATATATGCACAGGGGCTCGGTACCAAAGGTTTCGGGTTCGAATCCCGGTGGGGTCATGGATGCTTGTAGTGGTAGTGACTTTTAAAGACCTCGGTTACACAGTATTAAATGTAAAATAGTATTTCTGTACTAAATAAAGATATGCATTGAAAATTATTTTTTTCTTTCTAATGCAGCTGGCAAACACTTAAACATGGACGATGTCTTAAGGCAAGCGCTGCACAGACGTACTTCACTTTGCATTACCCAGGGGGCGCGTGTAACTTGCAGATAAGCCACGGACGCGGAGTAACAATGCCCCAGCAACGCTCTACGATCCTATTAGGACCGGGACCTACGGTTTAAAGTGGATACCGAACCATTACATACAACCATGGCACCGCCGGGACTCGAACCAGAAACCTGTGGTACCGAGCGCCAGAGCGCTGGCCACTCGGCCATTCAGGCCCCTATGTATTGAAAATAAGTTAATAGATTAATAGATAAAAGCCACATGGCAGAATGGGTAGCACTTGATGTCGCAGGTTTCTGGTGCGAGTCCTGGCTATGCAATGGATGCTTTTAGTGGTTCGGAATTCACTTTGAACTATAGGTCCCGATCTAATATAATAGTGGAGCGTTGTGGGAGGTAGTGTTACTCGCATCAGTAGTTTATCTTCACGCCACATATGCCCCTTGGGTAGTGCTAAATGAGTTACAGCAGTGCAGCCCTTGCTGTTGTCATAGATATTAACTGTCTCTGTAATGCTAGCTGCATTAGAACAACAACACATATATACACATCATATCAATGCAAAAAAAACTTAAGAACAGACATGTATTGAATTAGTATAATGACCATTTTGCACAAGAGTATCGAAACACAACTTGTATAAGAAAAGCCTCATAATATTATCAATACAAAAATTCTTTTTTTATTTTAATGCAGTTGTAAAACACTTAGACAGTTGCCTCTGATGCCTTAATGGAAGCGCTGCACCGACATCACTCACTTAGCACTACCCAGGAGGTACGTGTAGCTTGAAGATAGGAGCGCGGAGTAACAATACCCCTACAATGCTCTACGATCCTGTTAGACCTAGACCTACGGTCCTGGGACCTTCTATTTAAAGTGGATTCCGAACTACACACACCACCACACACCACTACAAACATCCATGGCATTGTCGGGACTCGAACCCTGTGGTACCGAGCGCCAGCGCGCTGGCCACGCGGCCATTCAGGTCCATACAAAATAAAAACCTGAAGTTCCACTTATTCAAACGATTATAAAATATGACATTCTTGGAGCAACAGCCTGAGGGTAAGCCAAGGTTTACCATCGGGCTGCTTACTGGCAGACTTCGAGAAAGGAGATGTTGTCATTTTACTGTGTAAGGTTTTAGATCCTATTGTCATATTAAACAGGGACCTATGGTTTAAAGTGAATTCCGAACCATTACAAACATCCATTGGAGTGCCGAGACTTGAACCCGAAACGTGGGGCACCGACGTGTGTAACGCAGCCATTAGGCCCATTTAAAATCTGATTGGCACCATTAATTATTAAAAAAAAATTAAAGTAAAAAATTTACGGTATCAGTTTTAAATTTATTTTTCAGACTTATATTAATCTTATAAATAAATATTAATGCATTAAAGGTGAACAACTTTTGGGGAATTCTTCGTTTAAAATTATAGTTTTATTTATACAATTTTTATTATTTGAGGCGAGTTATTTGAAATCTCAAACTTTTAACTTTTGTACAATTGTTTTTCTTGATAAATATTACCTTATTTTAATTTTTTTTATTTTCTGTTACCATGTAACAGTTGAATATTTATATATTTATCTATAAATTAATAGAAATAATTGACATAACACATCACGTGTGTAACCACTATTAGAAGATCGTCTCTGTTGGGATTAAAACAGTGTGAAATTTTTCATGTCATTATAAATCTTTATTAAAATTTACATTAAAATATTTTAAGGTGCTATAGTCATACTCATAATCCTAGCAGAGTCGAGTTAATACTAATAACTAAATCTATCATTAAATGGTAATTCTAATAGTCATTAAATAAGACAACATAGTACTGAATCAAATGAGAACACGATTGCAAGAATTGTCAATATTAAATTTCATTTCTGTACTGACTAATATAATATCAGTGGTTCTGAATGTCATAGTACCATAGTCTCAAAGAGGATGCCTAAAAAGTCATCTTCAAGGTCAAAATAATGTGTTAGTATAAGATTGCATTAATTATTAAGAGTAAAACAGGGATTGAGTAACTTATTCGTTTCGTTGTGAGTGGGCAAGATGAAGTTGGTTTTATGCAGGTCTTCTTATTACAAATTGATAATCTTTTGGAAAACTCATCTTTCTCATTAAACATCTGGCTCCGAAGAAGATGATACTTTCTTGACCTTCCACCGAGGAGATTCGATTCTTGGTTTTAGATTTTTCAAACGGGATAAACATACGTTATTTAATAATTAGCATATAAAAAACAGTACATCAAAATACATTAAAGTACTTCAAAATGCTTTCATAATTGTAAGCATACAAGAGTAAATCAAAATATATTAAAATACATTAAAGTAGATCAAAATGCTTACATAATTGTAAGCATACAAGAGTAAATCAAAATATATTAAAATACATTAAAGTAGATCAAAATGCTTACATAATTGTAAGCATACAAGAGTAAATCAAAATATATTAAAAATACATTAAAGTAGATCAAAGTGCTTACATAATTGTAAGCATACAAGAGTAAATCAAAATATATTAAAATACATTAAAGTATATCAAAATGCTTTCATAATTGTAAGCATACAAGAGTAAATCAAAATATATTAAAATACATTAAAGTAGATCAAAATGCTTTCATAATTGTAAGCATACAAGAGTAAATCAAAATATATTAAAATACATTAAAGTAGATCAAAATGCTTTCATAATTGTAAGCATACAAGAGTAAATTAAAATACATTAAAGTAGATCAAAAATGCTTACAGAATTGTAAGCATACAAGAGTAGAAATCAAAAATCAAAATACATTAAAGTACATCAAAATGCTTGGGCCTGAATGACCGAGTGGCTAGTGCTCTGGCGTTCGGTACCACATGTATTGGGTTCGAACCCGGCGGTGCCATGGATGTTTGTAGTGGTTCGAATCCACTTTAAGCCGTAGGTCCCGGCTCTAATAGGATCGTAGAGCGTTGCGGGGCAGTGTTACTCCGCGTCCGTGACTTATCTTCAAGTTACACGCGCCCCTGGATAATGCAAAGTGAGTACGTCTGTGCCGCGCTTGCCTTAAGGCATCCAAGACCAAGTTGTCTAAGTGTTTGCCAGCCTCATTAGAACAAAAAAAAAAAAAACTCATCAAAATGCTTACATAATTGTAAACATAAAAGAGTACCTTACAATTTTATTAGTTCTTCTCCTATAAAGCAGCTTTTAAATCTTTTGTTTCTCATTATTAATTTATTTCCAGTTGAGTTGTTTTTCATACCATAATTTTATTTCGAACAACAATACCCGGTTTTTGGAATTTATGTCCTTTAGGGATAAAAACTGCTTAGGCGTGGGTGTTCTTGATTTAAACCCCTCCTTTTTTATGTTGCACATAAGGAAAGCATAGAAAAACAAAGTAGAACAAATTATTTTGAATGACTTAAACGAAACAGTGAGATTTAAGATCCTGAAATCTTTTTATTCCCGAAGACGTTAAGACTGAGCTTTTAATGACATCTTAGTATTAATTAACATATGCGAAAAATATGAAATACAAGATTCTAATGAAGTTTGTTAGAAATTCTAATTCCTCATGAAAACCTATTTTTCAATTCCTACTATTATCTCACAATCGAACCCGAAACCTGTGGTACCGAGCGTCAGACAATCGACCATTCAGACTCCTGTTAATCATTACATCATACGTTAGTAGTAATGCATGGTATGACGATTTTAAATGTTTTGTGAGTATTATAGTTATGCTTCAATTGTGCAATCCAAACTGCTATAAAAAATAAAACAGGATAAAAATATCGATAATTCAGATAATGAATATTTTGACTTTAATACTAATAAATGTAAACTAATGTACTAAATTAATAATTTTCTTAAAACTAATAAATGTTCTGAATTAAAATTTTGTGTGAAAAAGTTTGATCCTTTAAGTGGCTGACATAAGGAAAATTACTTAATAGAAAAAAATATATCAAAAATCAGATGGTAGAAAAACATCTTTATATTGAATAGACCAGTTATAAATATAGAAATTAACTCGAAACGAAAATTATTATTGAACAATATAGAAAGAAGTCCTGATGGCCAAGTGACTAGATCTCTGACGCTCGATGCCGGAGGTTTCGGGTTCGATTCCAGGTAGTGCCATAGATGCTTGTAATAGTTCGGATTGACTTTAAACCGTAGGTACCGACCTAATATGGTTGTTGGGCGTAGAGCTGACAATCCTTCCCCGTAAAAAGAAAAACATATCTTGTCTCGAAATTTTTCAATAGGCAGATGTCCCAATACATGTGGCTCGGTACCACATGTATTGGGTTCGAACCCGGCGGTGCCGTGGATGTTTGTAGTGGTTCGAATCCGCTTTAAGCCGTAGGTCCCGGCTCTAATAGTATCGTAGAGCGTTGCGGGGCATTGTTACTCCGCGTCAGTGGCTTATCTTCAAGTTACACGCGCCCCCTGGATAATGCATTGTTATGTTGATAGCAATAACAATATGTTATGATGGGTTTTCATATGCATAAAAATTATATGGAACACATATAAATTTTATGCATATGTTTGATGTATGAAATATCAAGTTATTATGGGGATAGAAGTTTACGAAAAAAATTGTTTACAAGTCTATGGTGAAAACCTAAAATGTTTGTAAGATTTTACGTTTAAAAAAAAAAACAAATAAAGAATTGGATATTTCTAACGAATCAAATTGAAAAAAAAAAAAAATTGTTCTGCAACTACCAACAATTGAAAAATTAAGGTAAAAAGAACACATTTTTAATTGTTTGCTGTTATAAAAGGGACTTGAAAAGTAAAAAATTGCAATTATTCTTAGTCTATTAATTCTACTGAAAGAAATACTTTTTAAACTATAAATATGAAATGGATTATACAGACATTTTGTTCAAATTACTCCTCTATTAAAAAATAAGTAAATTAATGTGCTAGATAAAAATAATAAAATACTTACTTTTTTTTTAACAATCGGGTTTAAATGCACGTTTTTAAAAATCATTAAACTATTAGGTTTATTAAACATTTAAAATAATTTCGTTGATTTCGTTATTGAAATAAAAATTAACATAGAGAGTTCCTATTTTATTTAAAAGTACTATGCAATATTACTATTATCTTGCATCTTTTAGCACCATTTTATTATTTTTTTTTTTTTAACTGGGAATCTGAATTACATTTCGACATCAGTGGTCTTGTATCAGTGGTCATTTATGTATGTCACGTACAGCCCATTGACGAGAGATGAGATAAGTATATTGCCTTTCGGGACAACTTTTAGTGGTAACTGTGCAATACCATTTGCATATGATATGGGAGAAAACAAAGAAAAACTCCCAGCAGATAGCTTCTAAAAACAGTGGTTAAAATGGATGATTTCAGATGACTCCAAACTTATCCGTCATGCACGCTAGCATGCATAAGAATCGAACCTTTGAGACCTTTAATTTAAAATTTTACTTCGACTTGTTGCATTTGTAGATATATAGAAACATGCACAAGTTCGACTGTTTTTAGAAACGCAAATCTCGATAGAGACTGAAAATTGATTTTTTTTTCAAATAAGCTGGCAATATAGAGACAATTATCTTTATGCCATTAGCAAGACTGCGCCGCTGTTACTCATTTAGCACTACCCAGGGGACATGTGTCGCTTGAAGATATGCTACGGACGTGAGTAAAACTACCCCCACAATGCTCTACGATCCTATTTCACTGGTACCTAGTGGATTCCGAACCACTAAAAACATCCATGGCATCGCCGGGACTCGAACCCGAAACCTGCGGTACCGAGAGCTCGCCAATCGACCATCAAGCCCCTGTGATAATTGATACTGGGTTACATATAAGTTAAAAGGCCTTGTGATAGCAGTTTTCCCATTTTCTCCTGTATAATACCTAAATGAAAATTATTCCCCCCGGAAGGCAATATGCATCCTTCACCTAGCATTAGTGTTGTTAAACTGAATACGAGGCTGTGCATTAATACATTAAAGAAGAAAACGAGTGCCTGATGGCCGAGTGACTAGAGCTTTGACACTGAGGGACACAGATTTCGGGTTCGAGTCCCGCGGTGCTATGGATGTTTCGATTGGTTGGTAATCCACTTTCATCCAGAGGTCCCAGTCTAACATGATGGTAAAGTGTAAAGCTATAGTGCATAGGGATAAATAGTAAACTGCTACCCTCATGATAACTTGATACTTCATACAAACATCAAACAATACTTCAAAGCGAATGTATATAATTTTTATACATATCTAACCCATCATGCCATATTGTTCTTACTATAAAAATCAATAATAACTTTTGATTCGAGTTCATTTCTATATTTATGATGATGAATGAAGTGGCATATGCGGATGTGAAGCAACAAGGACTATGATCCCCTAATCACTATATATATGAACAGTTAGTTTTTCTTTATTTTTAATATGTCACTCTCCACAACGCTCCACGATCGTGTTAGACCGGGACCTACGGTTTAAAGTGGATTCCGAACCACTACAAACATCCATGGCACCACCGGGACTCGAACCCGAAACCTGTGGTACCGAGCGTCAGAGCGCTAGCCACTTGGCCATTCAGGCCCCATTCTATATTTACACTGGCCTCTCCAATATAACGATGTTTTGTTGCCATCTTGGTTTTGATACGATATTTTTTTTTTTTCTATTAAGTAATTTTTTGGGCCTGATGGCTAAGTGACTAGCGCTCTGTCTCTCGGTGCCACAAGTATCGGGTTCGAGTCCCAGCTGTGCCATATATGGATTTTAAGCCGTAGGTCCCGGTCTAATATGACTGTAGAGTGTAATAATTGGGAATATTTTAAGTACATTATTTTATTTTCCCTAAAGTAATCCCTATACACAATGCTATTTTTTGCATACATACATAAAAAGCGATGAGCATTGCTAACTTTCAAATGATTCCTAAAAAATTTAATTTTCTACATAATTTTTGTTTTACAGTTGATCTTAAGATCTATAATATTCTTAAGATTTTTCAAGTTTATAAAGACAATAATACCGTAACATAAGTAAGAAATTGAACTTTAGTTACTTGAAGTTTTTTTTAATATTTACTTTTTTTTTTCTAAACACTTAGACAGCTTGGTCTTGAGGCCTTAAGGCAAGCGCTGCACAGACGTTACTCACTTTGCATTACCCAGTGGGCGCATGTAACTTGAAGAAAAGCCACGGACGCGGAGTAACAATGCCCCCGCAACTCTCTACGATCCTATTAGGACCGGGACCTACGGTTTTAAGGGATTTCCGAACCACTAGAAACATCCATGGCACCACCGGGATTCGAACCCGATGTGGTACCGAGCGCCGGAGCGCCACTCGGTCATTCGGGCCCCAGTTTTTTAACATAGCCTGACGAATTTTTCGTCTCTCGATTAGCGAATATCAAAAATAAATAAATAAAAACATTAATTAAAAAAAGAATTTTTATTTTTGATAGAAATTCAAAAAAATAAATAAATTTTTGTCTAAAAAAAAAATCTACTTAAACAACATAAAACAAAAGAAAAAATAAATAAATAGATATGGTACAAGTTTTTTGTACTCATAATTATAAAGAATTATTTTTGAAAACTAAATTTTTAATACATTACTTTTAAACAATTAAACGGCTAACCGAATTTCAACATAATGTGCAAATGTTTGAGCAGAACAGCATCTTAGTATCTCAACTTGTGGTGTTATCGAATTACTACGTTTGTGTAACGTCATACTGTAGAAGATTATTGGCTATTTAAATTTCACGTCATGTCATTTAAGTCATTTCTGTTAATGTCTAAGAAGATTAGAATAGAAGTTTCTCGCAATTTGTTGATGAAATATTTTGTCTACGTTTGTAACTGTTCTTGTGAAAGTATATGATTGAGACTAAGTTTGTGAAGATACTGAAATCTTGTATTTCTTTAGTTTCCTTATTACAAGAGTGTTTCTTGGAGATTTATCATGCAAGGGTAGATATGAGATTGGTGAATTTAACTCCGCAATCTATATGAAGTTGAATTATAAAAACAGATTCCAGCTTAAAAAGGAAATATGAAGTCATTAACTATAAGTTATTACTGCTTATTGTCTTCAAAGCATCTTTAGTTATGAACACTGATGAAAAGACTATTCAGCTTTGAATTGTGTAATGAGTAGGCTATTTTTGTTTCGCTAATCATAACTTTAATTCTAACAAAATTGTCTATGAACTGGTATTTTCGATCAATTTGCTAAATTTGTATGTTCAAAATGAGATTTGGAACCATTTATTTCTTGTTATTGTCCTATATTTTATGGAGTTGAATAAGACAGAACATATTTCGTATTGGTAATGGAAATCTTGAATATAAAGACATTAGACTGATATGCCGATAAATACAATCTCTGAAAAAGCACCAGAAAAGACTTTAAAAGTTCGAATTTAAACTTATTATAATCCATGACTTGCCAACAGTGATTACATTCTAAATCGGGATGAAAAACGAACATTTATAAACCAGAACTTAATATTTTTTAATGCAAAAATTTCGCTGGTCCGTATTACAAGAAACGAGATGATCTGAAAATTGATTTTTAAAAATTGAAACTAATTCCATAAACTACTCTTTCGCTACATTTATGTACACGTAGATCAGAAATGCTGTTGGACTATCGTGATTGAAGACTGTGATCATGTGCGATTTAGATACTTTATATAATATTATCCTTGGAACACTTGTGAAATTCCTGACAGCCACTTTCTGAGATGAACATAAATTTATTCTGAAGCCGTATTTGGATGCCTAAATTCAAGGTAAGTTTATAATTAGTTTTCTCAATTCCATATAAGCGTCTTATAAACAAAAACTTGGACGTAAATGCTAGAAATTAACTTTCATAAATGGGATTATTTAAGGAAAATTCTTAAGCGAAATTTTTTTTTCAGATTATGTATGGTTTTAATTTTTCTTTCAGATTTCGGTTTTCAGATTAGTATCTCAATTGATATAAAATGTAATGGTAAATATTTCGTAGAAGTATGTATTAGGGAAAGCAAATAAATTTATAAGTAATCACGAATTTTAAGAACATGGGTAAAAGTGTGCGATTTCATTCGGAGGTCTCCTAACTTTAAAGATGTCTCCTACAATTTCTTTTGTAAGAGTTCTTATGAAGGAACATGCGTAATACATAGGAATTAAATTAAATACATTTTCATATAAGTCTTAAGTTATAGTAAATCTTTTAAGGTTCAAAATCTTAATTGGTATTCATGATAATTCTATAGTAATTATACAATAACAAGTATGCAAAGTTGTAATTATTTGAATTAATGAAAAAAAGTAATTACTCAATTACTTTGAATTTAACATAACCTTGAAATATGACTTTTATAGTTGGGTTTTTGAAAGTTTTAGCACTGTATTCTTAATAAATTTTTTTTTTTAAACGATATTATGAACACCGTCTCCATGAATTAATCAAAAAAAAAAAATATTAAAGTAAAAAGCTTTCACTAAATTTATTTGCTTTACTTTTTGTATTATAATGGAAAATGTATAGGAGTTCTTAAGGGAGATAAAAATAACTGGGTAAGAAATAACCTCTTTACTTAGTTATTTCTAACTAGGTTATATCTAAAGTATTTTAATTACAAGCTACTAAATTAATAGATATTAACCTTCAGGCTAGCAAAGTTATCTTATGTAACACTCGGTTATATAAATTAACATTTTGTCCATGCTTTGGTTCTATAAAATATCAAAGATACGATTTTCCTGTTAAATTATATCTATTTAAAGTTCCATGAAGTAGGTATGAGTATTAAATGTTTTGGTGATACTTTTTTAAAATTACGTTATAAAATATTAAGTTATCTCAGTGAAATTATTTATTCAGAATTTAAATGTTCTAAGGTAAATTGATATAGTAACATCGAATTATTGCAGACTTGCATCTTGAAGTTTTTTAAATTCTTAAATGCTTTTTTTTCTTTAGTTTTTAACAAAGCTAATGACTCGAAATATTATGCAAAAATAAATTCTTAGTATTAAATTTTTCCTTAATACCTCAAATATCCTCGGCAAATTGGATGCAATATAAAATCCTATCTTCTAACAATCTTTCTCCCTGTATATGAATTTCGTCTATAAATCGATATTATTGAATATAATGAAATATTTAAGGCATTTTTATATATAAATGGATTAGTGTACGTCATATGGTTAGTCTAAAATACTTTTTAATGCAAGCGTTTACTAATCAAGTCTTGAACAACTATGTATTTATATAAATATGCAAATTGACTGTTATAATAAATTATGCAATAATATTCAAATTTCTAAATCACGTATACTTTTACTGTAATAATAAAATCGTAAACTACCAGTTCAACTATCAATGAGTTTGGATTCTTTTTAGATCAATCCCACTATTCATCCTTGCATATAAGTTCACTCCCGCCAGATCAAAACAGCAATACGTA